>JARVGQ010000309.1:18558483-18571708 GCA_031762355.1 Hypsolebias martinsi
CTAAAAAGAAACTGTCCAGATGACCTGAATGAGAGTTATCAGATTTGACACCTGGATTACTGAGTATGAACTTTCTTTGTTATCAAGGTGCTTATGTCAGAAGGACTACATTCCCCAGAAGCCAACAGCGCCCCACCCAAAAGCCCTGTTGTCCTCTGCTGAATGATGTGGAGGGAAAGTTTTGATCAGATCGGAAAAGTTTGGTCCTATACAGTGACTTTGGCACCCAGCGGATGCAGAGAGCCACACAGAACCCACTGGGAACCGGACCAGAACTGGAGCAGAACTGGACCCCGAGACCCATAGGTGAACCTGAGAGCTGGCCAACAAGGACTTACGAACAGGGGATGTGCTGCCGTAGGTCTGGCTTCTCTCTGGAGCAACCGGAAGGGTAGGGCCACTAAAATGGAACCAAGTCGGAGCAGAACCGAGCCGCTGCTGTTCTGCAGAGCTGGTGAGTAAAAATTAGTAGCTACATATATGCATGTTGTTAAAATGACATAGGTTTAAGAGATTAGATCATTGTGGGCTTCGTCGCTGCACAGAAGGTCTGCAGAAACGCAACTGAGTCAGACCAGAACCGAGTCGGACCGGAACCGAGCAGAACCGAGCCGCTGCTGTTCTACAGAGCTAGTAAGTAAAATTTAGTAGCTACGTATAAGTATGTTGTTAAAATTAGTAGGTTTAAGAGCTTAGAACATTGCAAGAATGTGGGAAGGGTTTCTAAAGCCTTAAAATATATACAAATACTAAAATGAATATAATGTCGCTACTTTTCACTTATTGCGGGGGGGACTACTGTACATAGTTGTCAGTAAGTTCTATCTTATTTTATCTAACATACTGTATTTTTCATACCAACGGGTGGACAGTTTCATACAAGTTCTGTTTTCACAGAGGAATCAACCAGAAGCTGTGTTTTCCACAAAAGATAAGTGTGAAATATTGTCACCATTTTGATGTCATCTTGCTTTTATTAAATGTTAAAGACTCATGAGGATGGTTCACAGTATCTGCTGAGCTTTTCAAGGGCATGTGGAATGAATAAATATGAGACTTATTTAGTGCCCTTCTACCTGTGTTTTGATTCATCGGCAGTTACTGGGCGCATGCATAACACATCAAGGCTGTGATCTGATACATCTCACCGTTCCGACTAACAAAGCTATTTAAATGATGAACTTTTACTGGAACTAATGTCTGCTAGCTGCCATTTCACTGACACGCTGTGCTAAGATCACATCCTATAGTGCATTATTCGTATCAGTGAAGATAAAACAGCTCAGCTGTGCAGAAAGCAAGAGACAAACCAAATGACACTTGATATCTTGCACCCGCTCTGCAGATTGCGAGTTTATTCTTGTTAAAATAGGACTCTGTATGTGTTTAGATACATAATCTAAAACTGTTTGACTTATCATTTAGCAAAAGTGCAAATGACAAATATAAGGTATGTTTATTTTATTTCTTAATAAACCACCTGCTGAAGAGTTAACTCTCCCTCCAGGGGTGTTCAAATGTATTCAACTCTTAAAAACTGCTCATAATTTTTTTTTTTTTTTTTTATTTAAATTTAGCTCTTCATTTATTAATAAAGCTTAGATATAACTCATTTATATAGATGGATTTGTGGACATGCAAATCAAACCCACCATTTTTTTTCTTGACATTTGGGTCAACAAGATGTCGAGAGGTTATTTGTTGCACTGCACATCACTAAACTATCACTTTCATTAGGTGCCACTGCATACGCATGCAGCTAAAGTGTTTTATTGTGGCGGTATAACTGTTAACACATCATTTTTCAACCACAGCTGCCAATAAATCAGGATGAAACAGAAACTGGATTACAGCATCTTTCTGCAACAAAGTCTTATGAAAACAGTCAAATGGGTGAAGAGCCTGAGGTATTTTTCTTTACTAAGGGTATACAAGTCATAAAAAACAGGTTTCAACAGAAGATGTTCCGCTGTAAGATGCAAATCCAAATCTCATTTTACAGAAACAGTCATTCGTGCAGACGCTGTGAGTAAACCAAGGGCAGAAGTCTCAAATGTAACACTTATATCCAAAGTTGGACATCCAGACACTGGTACAGGTGACTCTGCAAACGTTCACATATGCAGCGTTGCAACCGTAATATGAAGGTGGCAAAATCAAAATGTTCTTTTTTCCTTTATAAATTCAAATGATGACAACAAACAGTCAAACAGACAGCATGCAGATATAAAGAGTACCAACATATACTAACAAAATTAAACAAGTAAAAAAAAACTAATGTGAATCACAACTGATTTGTGTTGGTTTATGTTGCCTGTGAAAATAAACTGAAATAAACCCAAAAAAATTGCTCTAAATGTAAAGGAGAATAAAAAATGACTAACAACAGTTGTGTTTTATCTTTTTTTATTTTATTTTGAAAAGACAATGTTATCTCTTTGATTTGCTTCTTTACTTCTAACACTTAAAATATTTTTTCCCCTCAAACTTTACATTAACGATAATTACCACATTGTTAAGGGAACAATAAATCAAGATTGCTTTACAGTGCCCTGCCTTCCATTTTTCCAAAGAAGCCAACATTAGGATTGTTGCACACAGATCACTACCATGAGCTGCACGCTATAGCAAAAATCAAAAATACTAAAATATTATAACTCAGACGATTTTCAAACGACAGCAGAAAACGTTTTGATGCAAAAGATAAACTTCAGACAGTAAGGCAACACTTTGAATTCCAGCTTTTCAAAAGTTAGGCTTTAGATACACACTGTTAAGTAATTCTATTAAATAACCCATAATAATAAATAATTTACTGTACCCCAAAACAAAGATTACATAGAATTATGTGAGTACAGTTGCAGAATTGGCTATGATGCTTTCATTTAAATATGGGCTATAGTAAAAAAAAAAAAAAAAAGAAAAAATAATAATAATGGAGCTATAGGAGAGGCAGCTTAGCTTTGAAACAAAACCAGTTATTTATTATGGAAAACATAATTCAATTAAATTCAAATCAAATTCAATTAAAATACTTTATTAATCCCAAAGGGAAATTAATTGTTGTTGTAGCTCATCTTGGTTTCATTAGAGTGGCAGATGCTGATGGTTTTGAGCAGGAAGGATCTCCATCCCACAGCAAAGCCAATGAAAATGATTGCAGATGCCGATCACTCCACCCAGACCCAACAGACCTCTCAGTCCTCATGGGCAGCAGGACTGCCTGAAAGCTGGGCAGAACTCCTCCCTGAGCAACGGTCATTTCTCCCAGCAGCCTGCCGATCCCCTCGTTGCCGCGGACTTAACTACAGGTGCTGGGGGACGATCTCAATCTTCCCGCTATCACAAGTCACATTTCCCGCTATCGCCAAGATCTCGGCAGTCAGGAACTCAAGCACCACCTCCAGGTAGACTGTAATGCATCCATGGCACCTCCTTTTCAACCTTTTTTGTGATTTGAGGCTGCAGTTGAGATATTACCTGAGCTTTTGAGATGTTAATCAGCAGCTCACAGTTGTAGAAAACCACCTTGTCGTCATGGTTACGCATCATAACAAATAAAAAGTTTCTGTAAAAATCCTTCCAGCGGCACAGCTTCTGATACCAGAGGAAGTAATCATCCGAAAGAAGCAATTTACATCCAGAAAAAAAAAAAAAACAATACTGTAATTAAAGTTTTCAAAAGCTAAATCTCAGAATGAACGTAAGAGAGCTACGCCAACTCGCAGCCACCTTGAGCGGCGCAGCACTTTGATCCAACCTGTAAACATATTTGATCAAAACTGCATATCCCATCATCATTCCCTACATATATTAATAATAATAATAATAATAATCTGCTGTTCCGAGTTAAATATATTGTCATTCGCATCACATGTGGAACGTAAAGTGGAACAAAATTGTGTACTCAAGGTTCCAGTTACACCCAAAAAAGCAAAAATATAAAGTATAAAAAGAAACAGTATACTGTATAAGGATGTAAGATATGCACTAAGATATGCGCTAAACACTAATAATGTCAAAATAATACAGTGTAACAACAGGAGTCCAAACATGAGTCTGTGGTGAGTACATGGGTATGAATGAATACAACATATACATAGTATAATATATAGTATATAATACAGCACTGTTGTTTCCACACATGCATTTTTGACAGTTATGTTCAGTTTGTGCACTGTCATATATAACACAAAAATAGGCAAACACCTATTAAAAAATTCATTCCAGTAAGCTTTAAAAAAAAAAAAAAAAAAAAAAACACACATAAACAGTTTAGTATCTGAAAAGACTTTTCGCAACAGCCAGTTAAAAACAAAAACAGAATTAAAAACATGAAACAGGTGCCAAATCAGTTTCACACCTGTGTCAGGTTAAAGATTCACAAAACAAGTCTGCCTTCACCTGTTTACAGGCTACAAATCATGACAAGAAGAGTTTCTAAACTAACTTTTAGCAACACTAGGCTTTTTTAAATTTCTGTTCTTATTACAGCATTCAGGTCAGCCTTTAAACAACAACAAACAAACAGCACCTGTTAGCCTGTTAGCCCTGACAGACAGTAAACATGTCACACAGCAGCCCAGCTCACAAACTCACCTTACCGCTGAAAATTATCGTCTTCCTTTAAAAGAAACGGCGAACCGCAAGAAGCGACGACTTGCTGCTCAGTTTGGAGCTCTTTGGGGTTTGTTGAAAACAATAAAGAGTGAAATAAAAAAGACAGGGACGTGAGTCCGACCGAGCGCGTTGCTTTCCCATCGCAATTGAAAAGACTCTCCTCGGCGTCACCGAGCAACTCCAGCCGAGTGACGTCACCTGACTTCTGATCTCAGATCAGCAGCCCGTTTACCTGTCAGCATCATCTGGGAGGCGATTTAATTTATAGGAGCACATTATATCGTACATTTTCAAATATAAATATTTCATAATATAAATATAAATAAGAGAGATCATATTTGTTTTGTTCTGTTTCAGCTTCTATTGATTTCTTATGAAATTCAGTATTGTATTTAAAATCATACTTCTGACACATAAAGCCTCAACAGTCAAGCTCCAGCTCTGGAACTGACATATGCCTCTCAAGCGTGTGGTCTTCTCGGGGCGTCCTACATGCCTGAAAAACCTCTGAGGGGGCATCTTTACCAGATGTCTGAACCACCTCAACCGGTTCCTCTTGATGTGATTAGGCCTAATTGAACTTCTCACTCTATTTCTTAGGGATACTCCAGGAGAAATGTCATTTTCAGCCACTTCTGCAATCACATTCTTTTTTAGGACTGTAAACAGAGAGCAATTCACCTTGCAGCTCAGCTCCATCTTCATCACAACTTCTTGCGGAACCATCTTCCAGTTTTTTGTCCATGAAGCTGAAACTCTGTTTACCGGTATTTTAATTTGGTGTTGGCTTGGGTTTCTTGAACTGCTCGTTGTTATGCTGCTATAATCTTAGACAGCTAACGGACAAACTGACCACATTTTCTCTCTCTGCTCACCTGGACCAAAAGAGGTGCTGCCAAATTACATTTAACAAGGTTTATACTTATATAATAAAAAAAAAAGTATGTACAATGTTTTGTTTAAGTATGCCTAAGAATTTTGCTGGACTTGCCACAAAACAAATGTTAGGTGACACGTCTGGTAATTTGGGACACAGTTCCATTATGTAATCCATGATTTTCAAGTGTAATTGCATATTTCAAACACAACCTGATGTGCTTTTCCCCACCCTGAGATAATTTATTCATTTATTCACTCTATCTTCCTCTGCTCATTTTTTTAATGTTTCTCCCACTTTAGCACATGATCTGACTGTTTATGTCCTGGATGTCATTTTCGTCTGCAGCATCCATCAAATCCATAAGAATTAAAAACACGAGGCATTGCACACAAGCAGCAATAGTGCTTCTGCACATGTGCATTATCCGACATTAAACCTTGTTTTGCTTCACTGCTGATTTGCCTGTTATTTAATATGTTTGCTCTCACTGGTATGAAATACTGACCACAGAATTCTTACATTTAGTAAATTATGTTATATTTATAACGTTGTTTAAATGTTGAATGTTAAGCATATATTTCTGTGGCAGTGGCTCTGTGTTGATTAATCCAAACACAAAGGCAGGCCCCTAGGGGCTGGAAGATTTGATGGTGCAGAGATCAACTTTATACAATAAAGCATCAACAACAAGCACAAAAAGAACAGAAATCAGGAAAAAAAATGCAAACACCCACATCAAGAACAGAATAAACTCATCATGTAACAAAACCCTGAACAAATCACAAAATGACACCTTTTGTTTAAAAAAAAAAATGCTGAATGAGAGCTGTATAATTTGCAAGAAGCCAAACAGAAGAAACAGGAAAAGCACTTCATCCTTTCTGAAAAGTTGCTCAAATAAGATTTATAATACATAAATGTACATGTTTTAGCAAAATTGTCTCACATTAAGCAAAATGTGCTACAGTTAAATAATAATTTTGATGCATCTCTGTATTAAGACAGGCCTTAGCATAAAAGATTTCTTCAGGAATTATTATTTAAAACATGCTAATTTCCTTGTTTGTGCCTTTCACTCATTGATTTTTCTCCTTTTGAATTCTGTGCTGTCACAGTCAGGAGCCACCGAATTTACCGTGTGCATGGATGGATAATACTCGGTGAGGGAGACGGCAATAATCTGATGAATTTGTCTCTTTCAAGCTGTGAGATGACCTGGGTTTTATTTGCACATAAAATAAAAAATGATGGTACAAAAATCAGAGCGGGTAATAGCAAGACACCATTCTTATTTGTTGCCGCAATGTGAGCAGTGATATTGGGGGGATGGCAAATGGTCTGTCCTCTTTAAAGACACTCTCCCCCCACACCTCAAAAGCATCATGATTAGAAAGTATAATGAGACCAGACACCCAGCAAAGATCATCACTATAGAAACACCTGAGAAATAAATTAGTAAGTGTGCACATTTGTTCCATGGAGCTAAGGGTTCCCCGAAAGGCACACAAGATGGACTCACTCTTTCTTTCTGGCCTTACACACATTTTAATTATTTAACACACACACACCGCTCTGATCCTTTCAACACAAAGTCATTGATTTAGAAAATGGCACGGCGTCATCTTTCATTTGCGACCACAGTATGTGTGCACACGCTTGTGCCATTTGGAAGTCAGCGTGTGAAATACCTGATGATGGGTTCCACTTCAGCGTGTAACATGCATTTTGAATGCATGTTATAATTCCTCCACTCAGGTTCGCACAATATATTTTGTGTGCATCAAAATAGAAAAGACATGCAAACTTTATAATTAGGATAAGCTTTGATTTGTTCCACAAATGTCAGCTGTATGATTAAAAAATAAATAAAAAATTAAAGAGCGACTGGCCAGAGAGCAGCCAGTCACAGAGGCACACTAGTTTTCTGGCTTAATTGCAATGAGTTTGGAATATCTAACAAGAGGATAAGATGGGACATATATATGAGGGGAAAAAAAAAACATCTGATTTAAACAAACAATAGATTAAACAATGACACACAGATCTAAAATCTACCAGGTATTGTATATTGTCACAAAAAGTCAAAACTCACGTTAAAATTATAAGAAAACTATTTTAAATTTGTTAATTTTAAAAGTCCTCTGGGTCTGTTCGGATCACCGCCTCATGCCAAAGGCAAATCAATTTATATAGCATACTTCATGACATGCCAATTTCATGTGCATTTATTTTAAAATGTACTATTTAAACAGAAAAAAAAAACATAATTCAATTCAAAAATGCTTTATTAATTCCAAAGATAAATGAAACATTGTAACTCATCATCCTGGCTTTATTCAAGAGTTGTTATTGATGCTGGTGACTGTGGACAGGATCCACTGCAAAGAATCTGGCCACAGATGCCAATTCGTCCACTAGGACCCAGTGGGTCTTTTGGTCCTCCTGTGCAGCAGGACCACCCGAATGCCAAGCAGAACTCTTCCCCGAGCAATGACCACTCCTCCCAGCAGTCTGACGAGCTCCTCGTCAGCCAGGGGATGATCTCAGTCCTCTCGCTGTCACAAGCCGAGTTTCCCACCAGCTCCAGGATCTAGGCGGTCAGGCACTTGAACACTGCCGCCAGGCAGACGGTGATGCATCCATGGCGCCTCCTTTTAAACTCATTTGGGATTTGGGGCTGTAGTTAAGGTATTTGAGCTTTTGAGATGCTAATCAGCTGCTCCCGGTTGTTAAACCACCATGTTGTCATGATTACGCATCGTAACAAAAGTCCAAAGGTAAAAATGTTTCAGTAAAAATCCTTCCAACGATGAAGCATCTGATACCAGAAGAAATAATCATTAAAAAAAGCTATTTACATTCAGAAAAATAAGAACTGAAGTTTTCAATAGCAATAACTCAGAATGAATGTAAGAGCAACACCAACATGCCACACATGGAGCGGCACAATTCTAGAAAATAATAAGAAATAATAATTTTAAAAAATCTTTAACTAAGAGATTGATAATCAAAAGTGAAAAGGAACTACAGTACAGTAATTTAGCTCATTAAAACATATTTAATTAAACTTAAAAACACAGTAATATGTCTGAATAACAGCTAAACAGTGTTAAAAATGACAGCGGACACATTAAAACATAACAAAGCTGAAAACAAGAAAAAAATTGTGTGAAAAGGTTTGGTTTAATGTGCACACATAGATGCGTTTCTGCGGACTTGGATCAAACCTGGACTGAATTATATGACTTCCACCTGACAACTTGCCAGGTCCAATCACAGCGAGTCTTATTTCATCCTCCAGATGTATGTTTTATCATTCAAGCCTCCATTAGTTTTAATTAATCCTTCTGAGTTTGTGCCAGTCTCCTCCTGCTCCGAGCAGCCGTGTGGCAGATGAATGAAAACAATTTGTTTGCTGTTAAGTGAAAATAGACCCTCATGGCTTGTGTGATGAGGCAAACTATCCCTCTGTGACAATAAAATACAACAAAACTCACACAAGACAAAACCAAAATGTGACAGGATGAAAGACTAGTCACAGAAAATGTAAAATGAACAGAAATGAACCTGTTGCACTGACAGGAAACACTTATTTAAAAGAAAAATACAAACGTGTGCAACTTCAGCAGGTTCTTATCAAACAGATTACTTCCTTATTTTGATGTAACTCTTTGAAAGAGGGAGAAATAAATGTCTAACAAGATTCATGTATTTTTAAAAAAAAAAGGATTAAACTTCCATTCTAAACACATAAACCATGTTTCTATTCAAACCACACTTTATCGTAGCGTAAATATATATAGTTTTTATTTCTATCAAATCAGATAGTACAAGTACATTAATAATTTACACAATAAACCCGCTTTGAAAACTCTATGGTGATTTCACGTGGGCCATTTGTCTGGACTTTACAACCAAACATTGTTTTTTTACTCACAGAGCCTAAGGAATCACATCAATCTGGTGGCTGCTGTAATAAAACCTGGCAGTCTTTGCAAGTATAATGGATTTTTTACCCCTTTTGATGGATTCTTGTTCACATATGACTCAGAAATGTCTTTGTTCTCTAAAATATTCATCCATATAAAACGGTTTTATTTGAGAAGACCTCAAGCTGCACATAGCTTCACATTCTGCAGCATAAAGGCTCCTCACAAGTGTTTAGTCTTTGATTAGTGGTTGAATAACTTTCCTAATCAATGATGACTTGATTAGGGGATGAAACAAGGTTAATTAAGATGCTTATTTTAAAATGATCCTTTTTCTTGAAAATGTAAGCACCAGAAAGTGGCCAGTTTATGAATTAATTATATTTCAAACAGGCAATAAAAACAAGACTTCTCGTTTTCTTAATGGAAAAAGGATGAACAGAATCATTGTGAATGTGTTTGTCCCATCTGCTGGTGAAGCTTTGAAATTACCTTGCATAAAGAGGGAAAAGGATTTTATACTGGGACAGCATGGTGGCGCAGTTGGTAGAGCTGCTGCTTCTCAGCGAGCAGGTTGCCTTGTTCAAATCCCGGCTGGGGGGCCTTTCTGGGTGGAGTTTGCATGTTCTCTCCATCCATGTGTGGGTTTTGTCTGGGGACCACCAAAAATATGCAAGTTAGGCTAATTTGTAGCTCTAAATTGTCTTCAGGTGAGAATGAATGGTTGTTTATTTCTGTGTCCCTGTGATGAACTGGAGACCTGTCCAGGGTGTCCCCCCCACCTCTTCCACAGTGATGGTTGGACAAGGGCACCAGTGACCCCCACGACCTGAAAAGGAAGAAGCGGGTTAAGATAATGGATGGACTTTATACTGAACTCTGACTGAAGTGGTACAAAAAGCCATTGGATGAACAAATCTGTACAATGGAGCAATGAGTAAACATCAGTCCATATTAAAATCATTAAACATATAAAAGCATCGGCAGCCTAGATTCAAAAATAATTTGTCAGATGACCTCTTGTAAGTCTAAAATTAGATGTTCTTGAATGAAATGAAAAAATATCCAGCTGACTCCTGCTTCATCTGGGCTCCACAGAGACATCGAGAGCCACAGGCTTTCTGAAGGAACTCTTCAGAGAAGTAATTTTAAAGATGTTTTCACATCTAATTATTCTCCTTGCTTATATGGCCATGTTATTCCATTACTTAGTCACGGACACATATTTTAAATATTTATATATAATTTTAGCTGCTATTCCTTTTGAAACTTGAGGGTCATTGAGTAAATTTTGGGTACAAAGAATAACAAATGGTATATCTGAACCAAATATATATTTTGAACACCTACAATTGTGTATTATTTTACCTTTTTTTTCTCCTTACTTTTGAAATGTAGAAAATGTAACTATGCCAACTAGATAATTATGAACAAAAACTGCTTTCAGGTCCAAAGAGCCAAACCCAGACTTTTTTTTAATTTTTACATCATTCATGGTTTATTCAGAACTTTCAAGGAGCTGCATGATGATAGCATTTCACACGGCAGCCAAAACACAAATTACATTAAAAAACATCATCCTTCAGCACGCCAACCTAAAGATGTCACATGAAGAGTGAACGTAAAGGCTTCCTATGATAACCACCTAAAACAATCCAATCTGAAAAGGTTCTGACCACACAGAAAAAAGGCTGCATGTATTGTTCCAATGAAATGTTCAGAAGATAAAGTGCAAGAAGCACAACCCCCCCCCACCCCCGACTGGTCGGCCACAGAAGCCTGGTGAGACACCCTGCACCCAATCTTTAGTCTAAATTCATTTTATTATAAAATGTTACTACAAACCCCTGAGCAACAGGTCAGGACATCTCTTCCTTACTATTGAAGAAATGTTTCCGTTATGAATACGTCTTACCTGGAAACTGGCTTGAATCAATGGTGCAGCCTTGCATCATCTACATGCACACAATTAGACCCGGCGTTTGCTCCATTCATGCCGCAGCCGAGTTCAGATTAGATTATTTACATGTGCAACTGACGGGAACAAATTACAGCTGGATGAAGAGTGGTTCCTCTGATCTGATCTGTATGTGTGGGCTTCTGAACCCAACTCTCAACTAGCTTAGCTCAAAAAGTCAGGTCAGCTTTGGCAAAAACACACACACACACACATAAAAACACTACTTTAAGCTTAATTCTGTTTAAAAACAAACAAACAAAATAATCAAGCTACTTTGATTTGACTACAGTGCTAAATTTGTGCAATAGTCCTGTAACAGAAACATTTTTCTGGCTCAGAAATAAACAAAAAAGCTTGATTCTTTATATAGAATAGCTAATTATTTGCAAAACAAAACATCCTTATTTAAACATGCAGAATACTTGTAGTGCAGTATGTAGTGCTCGATGGTACAAACTACAATGAAAATGCACCGATATCAAAGAGTTTTAGTACAGATCATGCAGAAGATGTTAGCATCAGTAATTTGGCATAAGTTTCCCCCCAATCAGATTAGATAATTTTAAGTCACTGACAATATTAATTAAATTGTTGATAACCAATACAAGTTGACTTGTTATTGCATTAATCACCCAGCTGGTGACAAGGGCCTGGCATTTTCAATCAGGGAAAAAGAAAGGGAGATCTCCTATGACACGGTGTCCGTCTCCTCAGCCTCCACCAGGCAGGACTGGTCTGGATCCAGGACTCGGAACGGAGGGTGGTACTCGAACGCTGTGAAGATGGTGGAGCCAAAATTGTGCTTCTGGTGCAGAAACCAAATCACCGCAGAGACTCCCACGATAGCCACCACGCTGAGGATGACCAGGGCAGAGATCAGCGTGCTGGGTTCTGTGGAGAACAAGACAATGCAGGGAGGGTCCCGACTAAATCCTCAAAGCCACAGGAAGAACTCAAAGAAACAAAGAGCTCATATGTTGACTTACTCTGTTTGGCTTGTTTTGTTTCTGAAAGACCAAACCCAGAATGCATTGTGAGACAACGACCACAACAACACCTTGAAATATCACAGTTTAAATAAATCCAGAAATGGTAATGCACAATGAAAGTTGTTTAAACTTTCGGTGTTTGTTCCTCACCTTGGATGGTCTCACAGACCACTCCGTTCTCCACGTCATCTACGCAGCTTACGTTTTCCCACTTCCCGGTGTCGCTGTGCAGAGCCGCACACGTTTCTGTTGGGAGGAGGTCCGATGGATCGCCGCTCTCCCAGTTAGTGAACGTAACAGGTTTCTCATTAAACCACCTCATGTCCTCACCTGAGAAGACAAACAGCAACAACCTGCACTTAGACTATAGGCGCCGCGCTGAATTTGGAAAACGTGCGGTATGTGTAAGTGTCTTCCCTGCATCGCATTGCGAAAAAACAACTTCAGTAATAAAGCTGCTCTAATCCAACCAGGGATGAGCGCTCAAGTTCTGTGAGGTTTTCAACAAAGGCTAGAATCACATTTTAAGATGGAAATAGTATCAAATGAAAACTATTTAATTGTAACAATTCATTTTAATAAGTGAGTTCAATTTGTCCTCTCGTTGTCTAAACCTATGGCACCAACTAACTATAGGCTTTATCAAAAAGGAAAGTCTTAATCCCAGTCTCATTCAACACTTGCTCTTCTCAAGGGCGGACGTCTCCTCTCGGTCTCCTCTTTGCTTTTGCTTCGTCTTGTCTGTGAAACTGTCTGAGAGCCTCTCTTCCACAAAATCTTCCGAATCATAACTATGGACTTCAATTTGGTCAGTTGGTCCCTCAACACAACTGATAACATTTCTTCA
>JARVGQ010000309.1:18621199-18634854 GCA_031762355.1 Hypsolebias martinsi
AGGAAACCAGCAGACTTGTTGAATCTTCACTTTGTTGCGGTCTCTCATCCTGAGCAAGCACAAAGGCATCACCAGAAAGGAAAAAACTCCCTTTTAACAGGAAGAAAACTCCAGCAGAACCAGGCTCAGGACAAGCAGCCATCTGCTTTGACCAGCTGGGGTTTGAGAGGAACAGGAAGGAGAGACGAACGAACACAGAATGGCAGGTCCAGATGTAGGTGCAGGTGTCACTCCTATTGGAAGAAAGAAAAAAAAAAACACGTCAAGGATATGTAATCACAAATACACAACAGGTCAAGCAGAGTAAGTAAAGACGGTAGCAGAGTGAAGAAATGTGGTCAGTTTGTCCTCCAGCAGTCTAAGCCTATAGCAGCATAACTAAGGGATAGCTCAGGAAACCCATGTCAACCTTAACTATAGGATTTATCAGAAAGGAAAGTCTTAAGCCCAGTCTTTAAACTGGACAATGTGTCAGCCTCATGGACAGAAACTGGAAGTTGGATCCACAGGAGAAGAGCCTGATAACTGGAAGATCTTCCTCCCATTCTGCTTTTGGAAACTCTAGGAACCACAAGTAAACCTGTATCCGTGCTCTGTTAGGAAAATATGGAACAATAAGATCTCTAATATAAGATGGATCTAGGTTGTTGAGTACTTTGCAGGTTAGAAGTAAGATTTTGAATTAAATTCTAGATTTGACAGGGAGCCAATGGAGAGACGCTAAAACTGGAGAGAGATGATCTCTCCTATCAACTCTCATTAAAACTCTGGTAGCAGCATTTTGGATCAGCTGACTCACTTAAGTGACTTATTTATTTATTTGAGCAAATACACTTACAATAAAATATCAATTTCTTTCTGACTTTACCATGTCTAGAAAAGTTTTTGTGGTAAAACATGCCTTGCAGAGCAGCTGTAACATGGCGTGTCCACGTTTACTTCACCAGATGGTGCTAGAGGATAATATCTATCACTGCACACTGAAGGACAGAACTTCTTTTTTCTTTTCCTCCAATCAACCAGGAAACATTTTCACTTGTGCTGCATAAATAAAAGTGCACGTGTATCATCAGCATGCCCTCGGATAATTGTTGTTAATGATGACTAAAAATTCAATGTGTCTTTTTCAGGAGAATATGGGCACCGTTGCTGTTGCTCCTAATTTGCCAAGCGGCAGCAGTGTTGACTAGTACGTGTCCCTCACCAGTTTAATTTTTTTTTATATCAGTCAGGATTTTGCACCTTAAAGTTGATTCCTGCCTCCTCACACTTGTTTTTTATGTGTCAGTCAGGACATGTTAGAGGCGTTCGAAGCCATTGAAGGCAAATTTCGACAGATCCAGAATCTAACCAGGAGACAAAAAGAACAACTGAAAAAATTCCATGGAGGATGTGAGACATCAAACGGTAACATCACCCTTTGCTTTGCAAATCCTAAAAAAAAAAAAAAAAACATTGTTTTAATTAATTAATTAATTAATTTCAAATTAAGTGTAGCGTTAGTTTGTAAACTGGTTTATTTAAATTTAAAATGTAAATTGGTTTGGGAATGCCTTATTAGCTTGTGATTTTAACAGTTAAATTTTTTTTTTTATGAATCTAAACATCACTTGAAAGTACTATTGTAAACACATTTAATAGTTTCATTAACAAATAATTTAGGTTTGCATTGCATAATGGATATTGCATCAAATTAAACAAAAAAAAAAAACACTTAAAATATACACATAGTTCATGCACAATATCTATAAATACCGGTAGTTAACATTCATATTGAGAAATGTATATTTTATATTTTATATGTATTCCTTTCATGACTTAATACAGCTTAGAGGTATCGATAATATTTTTTCCTAAATTGTTTGCCCAGTTAAAAATCAAAATTAATCCAATTTCTATCTTTAAATGCAGATGCAATTGCTTCCCCTCAACTCTACTCATACACTTATGACTCTTTTAAGATTTTAATCGTAATATTGTTTCCCATGCCCATCTCCCTTTTTTTTTAAATGGCTTACAAATGCATTTATAAAGTACGGTTATGCCAGGTATTTGATTTTTTTCTTTCCTGCAAAAAGTTCCCATGCAACCCAGTTGCACAAAAGCTTGTTTGCATATTGTTAGATAAATTTTGAACGCATTCTTTAAGTACTTCACATTTTCTCTTTCATGCATGTGAATTTGCCCAGCAGTGTTGTCTGACTGTGTATATCACAAGTTGAGCAGATGAGTTAATAAATGCAGCATTTGACTGCAGATTGTTAAACTTACTGTCATATTATGTAAAATAGTTACAGCTTGTTGACCCTCTGTCCACTAAAAGAACCAATCGAATGACAATTATATATGCATGGTAGCAAAACAATGACACAACACATCTGCTGCAGTGTGCCAGGAAGTGAGAGACTCACTGAGCTTGAACAATAATTCAGGGGATTAAAAACTTCATTCACTGAAACTTTATCTGCCCATATCTCATGGAAAGCTGTTTTGTTGGCACATTTGTTTAAAAAAAAGTCCACATTCTGCTGACAAAGTGAGAATATGTGCAGATGCTTGTGTGGCAAAACCCCCCACCAAGAACAGACCGCAGCTAGAACAAATATTTTTTTAATAACCATGTGCTTGTGCTGCAATCTATCCTCTGCTTTAAGTTTTCATTTTTTAATTTCCTTTTTTATAAATGGATTCAATAAGGATAAATAAGAAAACTATCTACAGAGAGAGGTGCCTTTCATATAGAAAGTTAAACGTACACTGGTTCAAAAGACGTATTGAAGAACTGCTGTTGTGTTTTAATATTATTGCTCTTAGCATAACTTGAAATAATAAAGCTTTTTTTATTTTTACTGTAACCAGACCAACCAATAAATAAATAAATAAATAAATAAATAAATAAAATTAAACAACATTTTGCTTGCTTCTCTGTAGAATACACCTATTGACCACTTATTATTATATTATGGGATTGTGTTTTATGTGTATTACAGCATGCGACATTTTCTGAATTAATCAAAGCTCTTTAAAAATAAACTACATATGGGGATTATTTTCTCCTCCCTTGGAGAAAAGTAAATGGTATGTCATAGTTTCGTTAGCTTTACATCTTTGGTCATATAATAATTAATTCTAAATAATTTTATACTGCAAGTTGCCATTTTTATGGCATTAGCTCCATTAAAGCATATACCGGTAGTTAAGATTAAAAGAGTAAATAAATAAATAATAAAAATAAAATAAACAATAAATATCTTACCTGTTGTAGATGACTTTTGAATCTTCTCAATTTGGAGAATTTGTGACTATACAATATAGTAGTGTACAGTATTAAATACTGTATTGTATTGTATAGACTCAACAATACAATATTCTGACTATACTGACAAGCTAACAACTATGAGTGGGACAAAGACAAACACTAAAATATTTTGTAGACATTCGTTCAGTTTCTAACATTTTATATTGTTGTCAATTACAAAATATAGTTAATTACATGGAATTAGCAACAGAAACAGCTAGCTGTACCACTTCTGGTGCACCCTGGGGACAACTGGTAAACATTTATACTGAAAAAGCTGTAATGTGATTTTGACAGTGATGTAAAGGTTGTTTTTTTTTTAAATATATAATTTATATGAAATACTAAAATTTTAAGATTGAAGTTGCAGAAATCCACTTTAGTCTTAGGTCTAATTGAACTTCGCTCGCCATTCTAGTCAGAATTAAACAATTTCTCCAAACTGAGGTTGTTCTAATGACTTTCTACAACAGGTAAAATACTGACTAGTTAGTGAAAATTTTTGCTGTGTCACTCACCCTTTTCTTTTGTTTTCTGCTTATCTTATTATCTATGAAGATAACATGTAAAACATGCTACTAGTTTTTATTTTTTTACTGGTCCGGATGGTTTTTGAGTCACAAGCCTGGGAAAAACATTTTCACATCTGGGTCAGCATGTAAATGTTGGCAAGATTGTATTTTTTTTTACTGGGTATAACGTCTAAAATTGTACCAAACATCTTTAAGTTGTTACTTTGAATAACATTTTTTCCTCATGTCACAGATCAGCGCTTCTCGATGCCAATCCAGTGCACGGACCGAACCGCAGAGGCAGAACAACCCTTTCCCTCAGCAGTAAGGTCCGCTGTGGACATCCCTAACCTGCCTGCATCTCTGGCGTCCCGCGGCACCACTCAGGAGGACAGAGACTTTGTGGACTCTCTCACCAAACTCAGTGTCAAGTTCCCGCCCTCTGCAGACAGTGAATATGAGTTTCTGAACAGTGCTCCGGAGAGAAACCTTAATCTGGCCATGCCCATGAAGCAGCCTCTCAGCGGCGCCTCTCCCTCGCTGCCGGAGGAGAAGCCTGTGGAACTGCCCATGCTTTTTGTCTTTCCCACATCCCCCTCCCACTCCTCATCGTCTTCACCCTCCCAGGAGAGTGTGCGAGGACCGCAGCAGGTGAGAAACACAGGAGAAGGTCTGAGAAAAGTAGTAGCAAATTATCAGTTTCTGATTGGTCTTTGCTAATAGAGGAATAAAACGGTGTGAAGTCCAAAAATATCTCCTTGGCTAAACTTGAAACATATTACCATGTAATGTGTGCAGATTCCTTTTTTTTATATTTGAGCGTGGAAGCTCTGGTTATATTTGGCATCTTTGCTTGAAAGTGGAAGCCAGATGGAAGCACATTGGAACAAATACGAGGCTTTTGTAGGATTTCATTGCTGATGTGTATCAATGCCTAATAAATAAATGTGAGGGATATAGAGTAAGATCTAAAAAGTTTGTCCATTTTAATTACGCTTGTTAGTTTGGATGGAAAAAGGAAGATAATTAAACACTTGAGAATAGATTTTTTTTTAACTGTGGCTGTTCACACAATAGTTTATAAAAGCACATGCATTTATTTTAAAAGAAACGTACATCAATAAAATAAATCTGTTAATGGGTGGTTCGGTGGAAAAGTAAACGATAAATATCTTACCTGTTATAGCTAGCTATTAAACCGTTTCCAGTTTGGAGAAATAAGCTTTGTGTTTGGCTGAATTGATGAGCTAATGTGAACTGCAGCCAAGACCAAAGTAGACTAGTGCCATCTCTAAACAACGCCAAGCTAAAATATTTAATAGACGTTCACACAAATGCTATTTTATAATTTTTGCAACATCATCAGTTGTAATTTACATGGCTATTCTGGCGTAAATCTTGTGATATTCTTGCAGGAGGTGCTCCAGATTGCATTAAATGTTCTCCAGCTAGTTGCTGCTATTTGTTCTTGCAAATAACCATGGAATTCTGGGTAAATAACAGCGCAATGCAAAATTGGCGTCAATGTTAACATTCCTAGACTAATGTAGACTGGGATTACTTCACAGTGGTTCCCAACCCTGGTCCTTGCGGAACACCATCCTGCATGTTTCAGTTGTTTCCCTGCTATAGCACGCCTGATTTGAGTATATGGATGATTGACAGTCTTCTGCAGAACTTGATGAAGTAATTAAATCATTAAATCAGGTGTGTTGGAGCAGAGAAACAACTAAATCATGCAGGATGGTGTTCCTCAAGGAACCACTGCCTTTAGTATTGGTCTGCTCAGACTAGCTGCTAGCTCATCAAGCCGAGGGCAGAAGGGCTAAAGTAAAGCTCTCCAACCATCATGTCAAGCACCTTATTTGGGTGGAGGCTTTACATAAGTCCACTGAGATATTTTTTTCTTAATAACGTTAATCTGTATTTTAATTGTGCCCAACTAAACTACCAGTAAACTAAACCTGCACTGGTCCTTAGATATTTTTTAATCCTGGGCTGCGTAGAAATAATAAAAATGTGCCCCTAAAAAGTTGCTATTTTAAATACTGGTATGTCATATAAATATTAAAATTAATTCAATAATTTTAAATAAGAAAATTATCTACCCAGAGAAATGCCTTTATACAGAAAATTACACCTCCACACACTTCCACTGGTTCATAAGACATATTGGAGAACTGCTGTCGTGTTTTAATATTATTTCAAAAATAATTTCAGTTATTTCTTAGGAACTAGCAAATCTTTGAGGTAACCCTCGCAAAAATGAGTAAAAACCCGCATTGGTAAACATTTTTCCCCCTCTTGTTTTTGAGAAAGTTACCTCGTATGAAACACATACGTGAGTCAAAAGATTTGGGGTCACTGTTTTAAACAGCCTCTATAAACAGCAGTGTTTAAAGAGCTATCTACAGCAGGTAAGATAATTGCTTGAAACCTTCCTACAGAACCTGTCAGTAAAAGATCAAATCTCTATAAAGCTTAGGGCTGTGTCTTTGGAGCATACTTAAGGGTGAGTGTTTGGAGCATGAATAACACATTTTCTCTGGATCTTCCTGCTCTGCAGTCTCTCTGGAGCCCCGGCTTGTGCGAAGCAGTGGACATCGGGACAGACCAGGAGCCTCCGAGCAACAGTCCGAATAAATGCGCTTTCTGCAACGCCGTGGTTCCTCAGAACCGAATGAACAGTCACCTCTACTCTCACTGCTCTCCTAAGAACGAGGCGAGCAACTGACAGTGGCAGCAGAGACTGGCGGGGAAAAGTCCAGACCACTTAAAAAACTTTGACTGTTTTCATGGCGTCCTCCCGCCTGCCATGAAGCACAAGCGCTGTACAAGTGACATTACACTGCCATGAGACTTGAATCCATTTATTTAATACAGAAGATTTAAATGGTACACTTGTTTTTTGCCCGTATGAATTTTATAATATCAGACTGAGATTTTACAGTGATGCACATATATATGAGCAAATAAATGATTATTTACTCTTGCAGCGGTTTTATCATTTGAATTGTTTGCAATGTACAAATACAAAATTTGACTTTATGCTTTTTAGTCTGCTTAAATATATAGGCCCTAGAAACAATTATTATTATTAATATTTATTTAACCAGGCAAATCCCATTGAGATCACAGATCTCTTTTGCAAGGGAGGCCTGGGCTTGAAGGCAGTCTAACATGCATGTTTTTGGTCTGTGGGAGGAAACTGGAGTACCCGTAGAATGCCCATGCAAACATGAGAAGAACATGCAAACTCCACACAGAAAGATCCAAGGTCCAACCAGGGATTGAACCCAGTACCTTTGTGCTGTGAGGCAACAGTGCTAACCACTGAGCTGTCATGCTGCCATTTGTGTGCTTATGAAATGAATTGAGCTCATTTCTCATCCTTCAAATCTTTAGATCTGTTTACAGCCTTTTACTGCTCCTTTCACATTTTGTTCCAGTAGCTTCTTTCAGCTTTCTTTTGCAAAAAAAAAAAAAAAAATTCAGCTACTTTCAGCCTATTTCAGCTGTTTATTCAGCTGTTTTGTGATCCTTTCAGATTCATTCTGCTAACTAGAAGATTTTGTCTTCTAACTTCTTTCTCTTAATTTCAGCATGTTGTGCTTATTTATTATTTATTCAGCTTATTTATGCATGGTTCAATTATTTATCTTTAGCTGTTTTCATGCTAATCTGAGCTTTTTCAGCTAATTCTACATTTTTTGCAATGATTTCAACTTTTTGTTTAGCCTAATTCAGCAAAAATGTGCCCTCTCCACTTCCTTTTGGTAATTTAAGCTTGCTTTACTTTTTCAGTTAACTTTTTAGCATTTAGCTACTTTCAGCTGTTTTCAGATAAATTAGTTTCTCATGGTAATTTCTGCCTAATCAACTTCTTTCAGGTAGTTTCAGTTTGTTCTGTTTCTTTCAGTTTATTTCTCTAGTTTCAGCCTTTTCTGCTATTTCAGCTACTATTTAGCTGTTTTTATGCTAAATTTAGCTTTTTCAACTAATTCCACATTTTTTGTAACAATTTCAACTAGGGCTGTTTAATAATATCGATTTTGCGATATATATCTATTTTTTCCCCCCTTAGAAAAAAAAATCGATATTCGTCCACAAGTATCGTAACATTCAAGTGTCACCCTGCTCACTCACTGCTTCCTTTGCGGGAGAGTGATTAGGTCATCCAACCACTAGTGTCACTGTAGAGCATTTATGCCAAGTTACCCGCCTACTAGATACTTGATTAACACAGAAGTAGTGCAGGTAGTGTAATGGGGGTAAATATCGTTCCAGCACCCTCTTGCTGTAAAGCAGATGTGTGGGCGCACGTTGGCTTCAAAAAGAAGAAGGATAGCGACTTTATGGATAAAACTCTAGTGGTCTGCAAGCTGTGTCACACAAGTGTTAAAAACTCGGGAAATACCACCAACTTACGAGCCCACCTGAAACGTCACCACCCTGAAATGCATGTAATCTACAGTTTTTACTGTTTCAATTAAAAAAAAAAAAACATGTTTTCTCACCACTTCTTTGATTCATTTTGTCCAGCTGTCGACTTTAAGTCTGTGTCTATGTCCAACCAGAGCCAGGTATTGTGTAGTTGGTGCTTTTAATCAGTTTTCAGTTGAATTAATTCAATCTAAGTCTATAACAGTCACAAAATGTCACCAAAATCACTCTGTCCCTCTAAAATCTTTCAGAAAATCTCGAAAGTGTACTGAATCGTATCGTTTGCTGAATATCGCAATATGTACCATATCGTGAGCAGAATATAGTGTCGTATCGTATCGTGGGATTATTGTATCACTACAGCCCTAATTTCAACTAGCCTAATTCAGCAAAAATGTGCCCTCCACTTCCTTCTGGTAGTTTAAGCTTGTTCTACTTTTTCAGCTTATTTTATTTTATTTTTTGCATTTTGCATTTTTAGCTACTTTCAGCTGTTTTCAGATAAATTTGTTTCATGGTAATTTCTGCTACTTTCAGCCTAATTAACTTCTTTCTCATTTCAGTTTGTTTTGCTTATTTCAGCTTCGTTCTGCTAGTTTCAGCCTTTTCTGCTATTTCAGCTAATGTTTAGCTGTTTTTATGCTAAATTCAGCTTTTTTTTTTAGGTAATTCCACATTTTTAGTAGCTCATTTCAAGTCTTTGGTTTGTTCTTCAATTTCAGTTACATTTCAGGATGTTTTAGCTACTTTCAGCTGTTTTTCAGCAAGTTCTTCTGCAATAAGCATTCACACTGCATTTTTCCACAGGAAATGCAATTTATCTAATTTCATTGTAAAAGACAGTAATTAACTGTTACTTGCAATAATTCCCCCTCATTGAACAAATATCTGAATACTTTGCATCCAGTCTCTCTAACCAATTAATTTTCCTGAATGATATTCTTCACTCCTTTCAAGGTGAGTTCTACAGCCAGAATTTTCTGCAGCAGCTGTAAATAATTTATAGTGAGGAAGTGTTTGCGACCTTGAAGCCAGTTAATGACGTGTTTAAGTGTTGACACAAAGCTAGTACACCATCAGATATCAGACTGCCGTGCTGTCTGTAAAGTTATGTTGCTTATGATCTGCTGCATTCAGATATTTTTGCACAGGCAATTATCTAAAATATTTAAGGCCTAATATTCCTAGAACTGCATATCTCTCATTACATTTTACGCCAGCATTCTAGACTAAGATCTTATGTTCAGTTTGTGTTGAGAAATGACTGAGATTTTTCTGTTTTGGTTAAATCTTGGAGAAAAAAACGTGCAAAATCTTACACAATGTCACAGAATGTGTTCTGAATGATGCTCAGCTACAACCACATACAATTTTAGCTTAGTATGCGTAAAATTTACTAACATTTAGTCGTTGTGTTTATTAAAGATGATTAGCTGGTGGCCTTGAACTGGATCAACTCAAAAAGTTAATCAGTTGCAACTTTCTGCAAGTTTAATTCAAAATCCCATTCAGTGGTTCCTGAGATATTTTGCTAACAGACAAAAAACATGGTTGACCCTTATAGGCAATGCTAAAGTTTCAAGCAAAGCTCTTGAGCAACAAATACACTTAGATTGTGAATTTCAGAATTACGGTAATTTCTGTGTTTTCTATGGTCCGTTTACGGTAGATATATTGGTACCACTTTACAATACGGCTCTCCCTCCTAGATGGTTAATAAATAGATAATAGATAAGTTATTAATTCCTCTATAAACACTTTATAAATCAATAATAACTGCTTATTATGCATTAATTAAGAGTGACAGAGAGACAAAACTGATCAGTTTCTTGCCAAATAGTGAACCAAATCTGTTCACGTATACATTTCATTCAGCGTTGTTATATTAAACATTTCAGATTAAGTTACTAGCTTGTAAGCACAATAAGCATTTGTAAATCTATATACAGTAATGTTGTACTTTATCACTGCATTATAAATATCTACAACTAATATTATAACCTAAAAAAATAGGTTTAAAAATTATGATTGTGCTAACTTAGTCTGAAATGTTTAACAACTCTAGATGAAATATATAGGTGAACAGATTTGGTTCACTATTTGGCCAAAAACTGGTCAGTTTTGTTTCTGTCACCCTTAATTAATGCAGAATAAGCAGTTATTAATGATTTATAAAGTATAGAGGAATTACTAACATAGCTATAAACTATTTATTAGCAATATGAGGTGAGCCTTGTTGTAAATTTTTACCAATATATTTACCGTAAACAAGTCTTTTCACCGTGTGAAAAAACATATTCCAAAGATTAAAACCTTACTGTCAGTCAAATAAAACATTTTATTTAAAACAATAGCACAACATCATTTCCAGTACATCATTTTAAATAAAGTGATTTTTACCATTCATTATGATGATTCTTGAAGAAACAACTACACTATACATGGCTGCACTGATGACTTTGCACACCTTCAACTTTGTGCTGATTAATGCACTAATGAGCTAAATGAATCCTATATATATATATATATGTATGCATATTTGTATGTATATATGTTTTATTTGCTAGGTAGTCTAGCTTGCTTCCAATAATCAAAAACAGTTAACTGACTGATTAGTTGTTATTTTAACCAAAATCATTTTTGTCTTCCTCTTATAAATAGAACAAATGGGTGTAAAAATGGGCTGTTATCATGCTTTCAACTATTCCCAACTAATGAGTCATTAGGCTAACATACAGAAGCACTATTTCAACACGACATCCTCATACCAGGAAAGAGTGAAAATACCATTTGGTGTGTATACAAAGGTGAATATTACATATTGATGTAATGTAATGTGTCAAATAAAATGAGTGTTTATTTTGGAGTGACATAAACCACACAATTTTTAATTTTTCACATCACGCGACGAACACCGAGGGGAAGAATTTATTCAGATTTTTTTTTTTTTTTTTGGCAAATACATATCCCTAATGATCCTGTCTCCTTAATCTGTGAACAGTCGAACATTGTGCAGCCTGCATGCTTTTCTCTCTGGGATCATGAACAGCTGCTTGCTCATAATTATGTTGTCATTCGTTGTTATTTGGAAGAGGAAACTCATTCTGACAGCTAGAATTTTTTTCCCTTTATGCGTTTGTTTCCGTGCACTATTGCTGTATACAGTAATGCAAACTGTAACTGCGTCAAGGCATTGTTGTTGACGTCATTTTTAATATAAAGTACATAAATTGTTACACCAAAGCTAATATATTTGAAATATATTTAGCTATAAAAATATAAAGATGGGGGACAAAAAAAAAAAGTAGGGTATGGATTGAGATGGAGAAGTAGCAGGCTGATTACAAGGTGTCAAAATTGCCAGGAGCAAGAAGGTGAAAGCAATCAGGGGTGAGAAGAGTGCAGCATTCGTGAGGGGCAACTAATTATCCATCTCATTTGTGGAGGGAAGCATTTGAGGCAGCTCTAGCCCACTGAATGGTGACAGATTGGTGCGGAGGAGAGGGGAGGTGTTAGAACAATGGAGCCCAGCTCACCATCATTACTGCATGTTAATCAGCCGCGCTTCTGCACCACCAGTCCGTGCTGGAGAGAGTTTGGGGAGACGGGGGAAGTCACCGGCTTCAGGGGACTTCATTCATTTCCAAGTGGAGGAGAAAAGGAGGAAACTGATGGGCAGCGTTGCTGTTGGCGCCGTACCACTGCTGATTTGAGCTTGTAGGTTATTTTATGCAGGCTGATCTTAGCAGCCTCCCTCCTTTGCAAGATAATTGAGCTGTAAGTGTGGAGAGTTTTAACAAGCACTAAGAGAAGGACATTTCACTGTGTGGTGTGTGCATATTGTACAGTACATATATATATATATATATATATATATATATATTTTTTTTTTAATATATAAAAAAGGTCCAAATTTCAGCATCTTGTATCATTTGAAGAACACTACACACTGCTACAAATATACTGAATATTTTAGGTCAAAGACTAAACCTGAACAATTAAAGATACGGAAAAAAATAATTGCACAAACAATAAATAAAACAATATCTTAGAACATCTTATAAAGTCTTTGTGACATTCGTTTTCTAAATTTCAGTCAGAAAAAATGTGCATTACAACAAACCTATGGTTCATAATGTATTTGCAAATGGCACTACTCTTACAGATGTTGTCAAAACCACAGTCATAAACATTAGATTTGTTCAATGCTAAAGCTGCTATATGTTGCGTTATATTAAATTAATGTTGGAAACTGTTGCTTTAAAGCAGCAATATTTTTTAATGCTAACAAATCAACTTTACAAGCCTATTCACAAGTGACCAAATATTGACCACCACCAGTATGTATTTATTTATCGCTGTTGTCAGTAGCTCTGCAGATTATTGGCTTATATTTGAACAGGTTCAGCTAAACATGATAGTGAACATCACTGATTTTTAATCTGTAATTAAAGATCTCAAATCTATAGAGGTGAAATGGGCATTTTTAAGCTTCAAGTTTAACTTAAACTTTAAAATCCAATTAATACAATAATTTATTAGAACTAAATTATCATTTAGTAAATCTAAACTATAAAAAAGTATATGTTAGATTTACTCAAACTAATTATGTCAGGTGGATCCATTTGATTGTTTTCACCTGACTGATTGAATTTAAGATGAATTAATTGTTTGAAGTTTAGTCCTCATCAAATAGTTAATACAAAGTAGATGGGAATGGATTTAAACAATGTATGAGCCTCCCAAAAGCACATGGTGTACATTAGCTCAAAGTTTGTTTAAAAGCAGCTCCTGACCTGCATACAGAATGTACAAAAAAAAAAAAAAAATTAAGAAACATGACTGAGTAGAGTACTTTGTTGCTTTAATATCACATATTCTTGTATTATTACATTGTATTATTACTAAAAACATTAAATTCAGTTTAAAGGAGTGTTTTATCCATACAATGCCCCAATTTCTCTTTAAGTATCTTTCAATTACAGGAGTCCCTTGTTTTTCGCAGACTCGCTCTTTTGTGGTTTTTCAAAGTACAGTTGGACATGACACACAATGACTGATTGATGGATGACCTGCATGATCAGCATGGATTCTTTATTTAAAATGAATTGTTTTAAAGGATTTAGCACCTGTGTGCAGCCCACAGCTGTGGGAGAAGCTTCCTCCTGCAGCTGATCAGCTGATTTCCGTGCAGAGCAGAGAAGTGGGCGTGGCCAAGAGAGCAGCCGGAGGCAGAGAGCTGAAATCATGACATTCTGTTCTCTTTTAGAGCATTTACAGTTTAGGAACATTGGTTAGAATATTGCAAGAGAGTGGAAAGGGGTTAAAACAACTTTATATAAATATACACACACACACACACACACACACACACACATATATATATATATATATATATATAT
>JARVGQ010000309.1:18753071-18770233 GCA_031762355.1 Hypsolebias martinsi
GTAATGACTTTAGATTTTTTGGGGCTGAGATTTGAGTTGCCAGATCCAAGCAAACAGTTGCCGGAACACACCCTGTCAAAATAAGAGAGTTCCCAGATTTTGTTCTGGCAGGATCTGGCTCAAATTAAGCACTGGCTTACAACCAAAGTAGACAAAGGGACAGCAAGTGAGACAATCAAGAAAAGGTAAGTGAGCTTTATTTACGGTGAAATAAAATTAAACAATAAGAACTCAGGAATTAATAGGATTCCGGCAGGTGGAGAAGCAGATGAGGGGGGTATTGGTTTGTAGTAGAGCAGCAGGACAGATACCCAAAAGCTGAACCAGTTAGAGGACGAGGTGCCGAGGTAAGTGGTTCCAGGTTGTAGATCTCACTGGAAGATGTTAGACAGTGCGCGAGGAAACAAGACTTCCACAGGTAAGTGTTCAAGACTGAGGAAAACACAAGGACTACAGGTTAGTAGTTTCTTATCTGGTTTAGCGTCAGAGTCTGTCGCCAAATGTTCCAGTGGAGATCTACTGAACCACGGGTCTTTAAGTACAGCAGGCCTCATCAGACTGGATCTGGGACAGATGTGAGAGGGAAGCTCCGCCCTGACACTCAGGAGCTGCAAGAAGTGAGGTTAGTTGCATAAAAACACAGAATCGCCACATTTTAAATACAAATTAAACAATTTCTTCTTAGTTTAAAACTGGACATCATTGGACACCCATTTTTTTTAAAGTATTGTAATTATTGCACGTGTAATTTGCAACAAAAATATGAGTCTTTGAAAGTGACCCAAAGTTACTGCAACCACACCTCCTCCTGCACCTAATAATCTCAAATGGAGAAATATCGGAGTATTACTTTCTCCACCATCTGAAGTCTGGGGTGAAATTTAAAAAAACGTAACAGAACACATCATTTTTTTTTGGGCAAATGGACTCATTTGAATGCCCTGCCATGTGCAGGCACAGGGGCAGTAGCAATCAGACAAACACCTTCATCAAAATTCCAAAGCAGTTTTAAAATATTGCTTGAAGAGAATATTTGTCCAACTCCATCTCTGAGCTTAAATAGCTCTATTCCTCTAAATAGTTCATCATTATCCAGCCCGTTGCAGTTTGAGTTTGACTGATTGTTCATAAAACATGCATGACCCCCGTGAATTATTGCGAGGGAACATCCAATAAATTGTTTTAGATGGCTTATTACAACAACATTACTGGCCCGGCATATTCAATTATTTGCAATCCTGTAAATCTCCGAGGTGATTCGAAAATAACCCATTAAAGACGTCACGGTGACATTTCTGCTCTCTTCCTGGAACACGACCATCGCTGTCACAGCTCTTTTTAATCACAAGGAATTTTGTCATCAATCACTTTCCATTAAGGCCCTTAATAAGATAAGAGACCGAATCTGAGAAGATGCATCTGGAGAAATCTGCAGGGTTTGGAACGCAGGCTTTATGAACATCATCAGGTTCACGGTGATTAATGATACTTGCTTATAAAGACATGACTTCAGTTATCATATTACAGAATACAGTTGTGGTGTAATAAAAGTAAGTAAAGTCTATAAAAGTAACATAAAAATGCAATTAAGTCTAAAGATGCAATGTAATTTTGAGGCAACAAAGCAACTGAAAAATGCATGCGTACATTTGTAGTGAAGCAAACAAGGGGCAATTCAATTTTCTGAAAAAAAAAAAACAAGGAAATCACAACAAACTTAGGTTATTATGAGGTTTATTTCGGCTGCTGCTCATCCATCATTCGGCTTTCTAAAAATGTATCTGCAGTGAAAAGTTGAGGGTAGATTTTGGTCTAACAGCTCAGGTACAGAGTTGACCATGCGTTTGTGCTTCTTGACCCTCCTTCACCTTCCCTGTGTCCCACGGGTGAAGTGAAGAGACAGGAGGAGGAAAAGGAGGAGGGGACAGAAGAAAAGGAAGTCAGAGGGGACGGTCAGCCTGCTGCCTGTGACCGTCGGCTCCCACAGGGACACGAGTCAAGAATAAAGTTGAAGGACCGGGCGACTCGGGCATCAGAACAATCTTAAACTGGAGTTTATTTAAGCTCATCAGAATACAGCTGTCCTGTCGCACACGAGCTGCATTAGTGTCATTATCAGCTGAAGCTTCCTGAGGTCATTTCAACAGAACATTTTCATTTCCTTTCACTCAGTTCAACTCATCTGCTCTTAGAAGATTCCTTCATCAATGGCTTCCCTCAGATCTTTTCAGCACATCTTGGTCAACGTTATTTGCAGCAGCAGCAGCGCAGGTTTGTGCTCATATTTTTGCACAACCCAGTATTTTTTGAAGTTAAAACCACATAAATCTTCACGTTCTGCTGTTTGTCGTTTTATTGTAAGCTTCCTGTGCCCAGGTAGAATAGAGGCCCAACCATAATACTGTCACCACCATGTTTCACTGATGAGATTTGTTTGGTTATTCTCACATTTTATTGTTGGCCCATTGTGTGTATGTGCACGTGTGCACTGTTAGCAAAATATCTCATGAGCCAGTGGACAGATCTGAATGAAACTCTCAAAAAGTAAACACTGGATGTCTGTAATTGATTACCTTTTAGAGTCAGTCCCACTCAGCATGACCACTACAGCCAGGTAACGTTAGAAAACAGAAAAATGGTTATAGTTCATTCAATGTTACAGATATTGTGCTTAAATTTGGTACAGATATTCTTTATTGTCATACGCACCACATGTGGTACATGCGGAGGAACGAAATTATGTACACAGGGTCCTAGTTATATCCAACAATAAAATGTAAAAGAAAAACAGTAATAAGATCTAAGATATGGTTTGTTTCTTCTGAAGTCCACGACCATCTCTTTCATCTTCTTCACATTGATGTGAAGGTTATTCTCCTTGCACCAGCTCTCCAGGTGTTCCACCTCCTGCCTGTAGCTGAACTCATCATTGTTTGTGATGCATCCCACCACAGCTGTATCATCTGCAAACTTAACAACATGACAGCCTGGATGGGTAGGTGCACAGTCTTATGTGAGCAGAGTGAACAGGAGAGAGCTCAACACACAGCCCTGAGGGGAGCCAGTGCTGAGGGTTATGATGGAGGAGGAGAAGTTGTGGATCCTCACTGACTGTGGTCTTTTTGTTAAGATGTTTAGGACCCAGTTGCAAATGGATAGGCTTAGTTTGTCCATCAGGGTTTGGGGGATCATGGTGTTGAAGGCGGGCGTGAAGTCCACATAGACAATTCTCTAATTGTCATTAGCTGTCTTTTGCACAGCTTCACTGTGAACGTAACACTAGCATTGAAATAAGAGAATGCATTGTGACATAGCTCTGCTCAGACTGTTATTTTGAGATTAACACACACATTATTTCAGCAGGTCCAACCAGCTCGAAAACAACAAGAATAAATGTTAAACTGAAGAGAAACTCACCATGCAGTCATCATTAATAATAATTATTGACGTTGTTAAAGATTACTATTAATAATTCACTATAATGCATTGAATTCCCAACAAAACCAAAATTTTTTAAAGAGAATAGTTCTGAAAAATAGTCCATTAATAACTTATAGCAAACAAACAAACAAAAAACTTGTGCCTTCAGAATATTTCTAGAGATGGCTGTTTAATTATTTTTAATTAGTGGGCGATTGAGCAGACATTTTTCATGTAATAACTCTGCTGCTTGTGTGGGGGTCACGCCAGTTCATTAGGAAGCCTTACATCAAAAATCAGGATGGACAGTAATAAAACCAAACATATGCAGATAAAACCGGTCCAGACCACTTCCAGAGGTGGTTGAATGAAAACATTTTCAGTGTGTACATCATCTTGAATTTTATACAATTGGTTTTACGCTTAAATGCCGCCCAATGTTTGACGGTATCAGAAACAGGTGCATTTCTGGAATCAAATCAGTGTCAGAACTTATCATGTTATGGAAATTAAAATTTGGTAATTCAGTGAGCTTAACATATAACTAAATTCAATGAATGAAGATAACATGAACGTTCAATTAAAAAGAAAAACACATTCAGTATTTAAAACAAGCAGAAAGTTGCGCAGACATATAATCTGGTAAAGTCTGTATTCTGGAAATTCCTAGTTTATGGCAGTAAAATGAGAATAGATTTTTTACTTTGCTGACTCCAAAAACTTGTACCTGTTTAAGTGCTCCTGAAGCTGACTTAAGCGTTGCTCCACCTCTCCGTACGTGACTTCGCTGGCAGACTGATCCTCCTCTCGCAGGTCCTGGAAGTGTGCTGACTCATCCAGGTATTCTGCGTGCTTCTTGGAGGCCCATTTATCACAGCGCAGATCTGAATAACCAAACCAACACACATGGCTCACTTTTTCACATGTGGGCCAGAACAACGCCGTCTCCACACAAAAAGAAACTAAAATAGAATGTAATTAATCTCGGCAGGAAAGCTGTGTGTATGTTCTTTCTTGTAATTTATCAAGCTTTTGTAGCAGGACAACTATTATAGCAATGTTTGCCCTGTTGTTATCTCTGTTGGGCACATGGCACTTTTCAGTCTGCTGTCCTCTGATATCTGCTGTGCCCCTTTTGTGATTTTAAACAGTGCTGTGCCCCTTTTGTAGTTTTAAGCAATGAGGAGATTATTTGCACAGCTTGTTCTACCTGCACAAACCACCATTAATCTCCATAGTGGTCTGTGCAGATTGGTTTATGCTAACATGAGTTGTACAGGTCAAGTAGTTTAATCTTGAGAGGTTTTTTACTACATCTCCTATTGTTCACATGGATAAAGATGGAATTTGACGCATACTCAAAGACACTAAAAGTTAAATGCAATTTACGCTGTCAAACTAACAAAGACAATGGATAAACAGTATTCTTATTTTAGGCAAGAGTTGCTGTAAACTCTCATGTAAAAGTATGAAAACATCATGAATATGCTGATTTCAGACACCCTAAAGCTGATATTTATACTTACTGATAGTAATTAATTTCACTAATAATTGATGCTGATGTTTCATTTGTTGCACATCTTGGTCTTTTCGATCTGATATAAGTTTGAAGTGTTCGAAGGTAAAGGTGAATATTTCCAAATTGTGTCTTTTTTTTAAAAAATATATATATTTTGCTATTTAGTTGTGTATCTAACTGGACATTATTAGTAATCAGCACACCTGCTCTTTATTGTGTGATTATTTCCCCTCTCAGCTTATATGATATTGGCAGCACAACAGCTCAGTGGTTAGCACTGTCGCCTCACAGCAAGTAGGTCGTGGGTTCAATCCCCGGTTGGACCTGGGTCTTTCTGTGTGGAGTTTGCATGTTCTTCTCGTACTTGCATGGGTTTTCTCCGGGTACTTCAGTTTCCTCCCACTGACCAAAAATATGCATGTTAGGCTGCCTTCAGGCCCAGGCCTCCCTTGCATTAAAAAAAATCTGTGATCTCAATGGGATTTGCCTGGTTAAATAAAGATTAATGAATAAATAAATATACTCTTAGTTTTCCTTTGTACACGGCCAAATCTATCTCTGTGTGTGTTTGATTAGATTCCATTTCAGGTCTTGAGCAAGCATACATACCAGTCATTTGGGGAAACTTTGACAATTGTAGATGTGTGTGTGTGTGTGTGCTCCTCCGTGCCTTCTTAACCCTTTGGTTCTGGCAGCATCTTTTGTTTTCAATAAAATTCCAATATATTTTTCCTCTTGTACTGCAATTTGGTCCCCTAACTTCTCAGTTAGGACAACGTTTGCGTCAAATTACAATTTAGCCACCTAATGTTTCCTTTACTTTTTGATAAATCCTATAATTAGGGTTGGCTTGTTATGCAGCTTTAAGCTTAGACTACTAGAAGACAAACTGACCTCATTCCCTTAAATGATTTGCTAAAATTTAATTGTTTTCATTTGAAACTATTTCCATCTTAACATGTGATTCTTGACCTGCCATTGTGTATCTGTTCCTCTCAAACCCAGCCGGTCCAAGCAGATGGACACTTGTCCTGAGCGTGGTTCTGCTAAAGGTTTCTTCCTCATGAGGGAGTTTTTCCTTCCCACTGTCGCCTTCATGCTTGCTCACGATGAGAGTTCTGTGATGGAGTCAAATTCAAAGAAGTCTGCCACTCAGACAAATAATGTTAACTCATTATTTTTATTTTTATATATGGATGTTTTGCTTCAGTGCCCTGAGATGATTTCTGTTGTGACTTGGTGCTATATAAATAAAGTGATTGGACTGAATTGAATTCAATGTTAGCAAGTCCAAGGTGAAATCATTCACATTTAGAAGTTTCTGTATGCCATAATGAAAGAAAACATGTTTATGTTAATGATAGATAAGAACACAGATTGTGCTGATGTCCTAGTGTCACACAAAGAAATTCAAGTAAAGAAGCAAGGGGGCTGAACTTGCTAATGTCAAGAAAGTGCAAAACAGCACACGAGATAAGAAAGTTCATGCTCAATGAGCACATGAGATCTTTTACCTCCATCAGATGTTCTTCTGCTCAAGCTGTCTGTGACAATAAGATCTGAGTCTAGGACTGGAACGCTCAGTGAGGAAGAACCAAGGGCAACTGAACATCTCTTTAGGCTCAAGTTGGATCCTCTCTCCTTTAGAGCGTCTTTAACCACCTCCTTGTTTTCCTCTGGAGAATGGCAATCAACAAGAGTTAGTGAAATAACACCATTACATTTCCTAGAGAATTCATTTTCTCAGTAAGCAACACTCAACAAACAACAACAAAGAACATATTTGCTACTACAAAGAATGGCCAGCAGATAAGTCTATACTAACCTTCAGGTGCATCCGGGGTGAAGGAGATTCTTCTTTTCATGCTTTTGCTGCTCTTACTATCTGAATCACATCCTTGGACGCTAGGGGGCTACAGAAATTAAACTTAATTAAAAACATTGAAAAAACTTTGGATTTGAAATTAAATAATTATATCAGAATATATTAAAAAAGATCTGACTATATTAAAGCATTTTAAAACACCACAAATTACGATGTAGGTTCCCATGGACATTTTAAATGTGTCCCACCTTGGTAGATTCATCTCTGAGGTTAAAGGTAAGCTCCAGGTTGTTGAAGAAGTAATCTGAAAACTCGGGGTACATATCAAGCACCTCCAGCAGATCTTCTCTTTGTATGGTGCTCAGGTCGCAGTAACTCAGCGCACGCACATCTGCATTGGACTTCCCAGGCTTGGCAAAAAGATGGATCATTTCTCCAAAAATGTCATTTTTTCCTGCCAGTGACAAACACACATGCAAAGAAAATCCATTATAATATTTAACTAGTTGGTAACAGGAGAAGTATTGACTTTGTCTGCATAACCTTTGTGCTTCAACAAAATACATTTGTTTTGAAATGTATACAGTATATTACATTTATTATTATTATAAAGAGTAGAGCCCGACCAACACATCAGTAGGGCTGATATTTTAGACCAATACACACATTTGGGGACATATCGGTATTGGTGATTGGCTCATTATGCGCCAATATAAACACTTCTAATTTCCACCCCTAAAATGCTGGGAATAAGCCGCGTCCTTACTTGCAAATGACGTAATTGTACTATGTATCCAGCAGAGGGCGTATGTGTACTACTTTCAAGTCATGGCCATGCTGCATAGCTGAAGCAGGGAGCAGTACTGTGTAGCATATTTTGTAAGTTTTTTGTAAATAATCTATTTAAAAAAAATCAACAATATTAAATTTGCTTCAACCCTCCAACCCGCTTGTCATTAGTTACATGCTTCTCAAGTTGACACGCTAATGTTTAGATGACCTAGCATAGGCTATTGCTTTGTAAGACTTTATCCAGAACAGTAAATCTAATGTAGATATAAAATATGACTGACTAAACACTGAACAGGGAAGGGCGTTTCTTTAAATTATGCTTTTGTAACACACTTGATAACTTTATGGTGAATAGCGGAGGATAGAACATGTGAATGCGCGTCAGGAGACTGTTTCAAGACTTCAAGTGATAAAACAGGTTTAAAAGGTTTAAAAATAGCTGTATACTTAGATTATTGGGAGTGGAAAAAGCTAAAAAAAATTCCAACCAATATATTGGTTATTGGCTTTAGCCTTCCCCAACCAATATCGATATCGACGATAGCCAAAATGTCCATATCGGTTGGGCTCGACTCAAGAGCGGCAGAGGTGTTTGTTTTTGTACCCTTTTCTTTCTCAGAGTATTTTCTCCTAAAGCCTGGGCATCAGCTTTCTCTCTATCTTTGATCTATTATTTATCCCGAGGAATAACCAGTAACACAAAGCAACTTTGATGTGAGGGGGGAGCTGGAGGGTTGATAGTAATTGACACACTCCACACGTTGTGCACTTCAAAGGAAAATATTTGGGTTGATAAAACTATTGCATAATGAAGCCACTTTTACAGCAAACTTCCTTGATTCCTTGATATCTACTGCACCATAGGTTTAGTTTTCACATAAAATAATAAAACGCTTCTATTGCTTGAATATGAGCCTATTTTTGCAAAGAACATGCAGTTTAGTCTAAAGGCCATCATAAAAAAAAAACCTCTTTGTTGGTGTGTGGGGTTCACTAAATGCCAGCTGTGTGTGCAGGGGTTCAGGAAAGAGAGATACGATACATTGGCTGCCAGTGTTCTTTTCACAGCGTGCACAGGACCTTTCTACTGCAGAGGAAAGACTCACACAGAGTGATGAGTTTCTCCCCAACATGCAGCTCTCAACACATGGATTTAGGTAATCGTTAGTTTAGCAGACTAATTCCACACCCGTGAAACAATGCAACCAGGTTTGCAGAGGTCAGCATTATTAGAAAAGACAAATGCTTCAGCTCTGTTTATTTGCCCCCCTTGGGCTGTTCGAGACCAAAAGCATTAGCCCGGAAACTACAGAAGAAACAGCATAGAACAAACACAAGAACAACGCTAAGTGAGAATCCATCCATCATTTATCTTTACCCGCTTCTTCCTTTTCGGGTTGCGGGGGTCACTGGTGCTCATAGCCACCAGTTACAGTGCGAGAGGTGGGAGGCACCCTAGACAGGTTGCAAGTCCATTACAGGTACACTATGTTTATTTTATTAAACAGCACATGCTCCTACACTTTAACCTATTCTATCAGATGCACTGATTCAGAACATTCATTACACAAAATAAGTTCAGAGTTTGTCTGTAAAATATGCTCGCAGCTCAAGCACTTAAAAAAAAAAAAGTGATTTAAATTCCAAATGCACACACCCACACAAAACATCCTGACGCATGCTCAATAATCCAGGCAGAAAAATCTAACAAAGTTAAATCAGGTCTTCTGGACAGATTAAAAATTAAAATTAAAATTAAAAACTTGTTGAAATGTTTTGTTTTTACAGTCTGAGGAGCTGCAGTAAACTCAGTCTTATAAATAGTCCCTTATCACAGTGGATCAACCAGTTTATTATTGACATCCAAAACTAGCTGTTCACATGATATAGAAGGACCATCAGCCTAACGACTGATCGTTAGTGCTCTGATGGCTGAGTGATAGGTGACAGTTGAACATGGAGGCCTCTACATCTGTTTAATGATGGACGGTTTCTTTTCACAAAGATGGCCTCCTTCACTCCTCTCTCAAACCATCGTTCCTCTCTATCAAGGATGTGAACATCTTCATCCCTGAAAGAGTGACCGCTGGCCTGGAGATGAGTGTAGACCGCAGAGTCCTGGCCTGAAGATGTAGATCTTCTGTGCTGGTCCATCCTTTTGGCCAGTGGCTGTTTAGCTTCCCTGAAGACACCATCCAGAGGACCTGACTTCACCTTGTTAGATTTATCTGCCTGGTTTATTGAGCATGCACCAGGATACAAGAGCCACTTATTTTTGCACCGTCTTGTTGCAATTATGAGAAAACAAATGATTGATTTCTCCAGAAAACAAGAAAAAAGTTTGAGTTATCTTGATCTAACATTGGTCTACTCGTGAACTTGAGAAAATAACAGTAAAACAGTGACTGCTGGCAGAGTTCACTTGGTTTTTGTGTGTACCGGTAGATGTTGGAAGCCGATGAAGAACTGACTTTCAACTCCTGATTTTCAATAGTTGTAGCTGTTTTCCTACTACGTACTGACTGATGGTTAAAGGAGTATTTCTGACATTTTGGAGTAGGGTTTTGTGGAAAGAATCAAATTATAATACATTTTTTTGGCCACTTTTGCATAAAGTGTGTTTAGATTTGACAGGACTTAACAAGTGAACAGCTAGTCTGAGCACTTCCAGAAGGAATATTTCTCCTAAAATATCTGTGTATTGTAAAACTTAGGGATGCACAATATTGGATTTTTGGCCAATATTCGATATGTTAAAACTTATTTGGCCGATAACTGATACCGATATTTTATATACCGTCTTTGTCAGAACACAGCCTCTTATTTAGGCTTATTTGCTACAAAAACTGTGTAAGAGCTGGTGACATATATTCAGTAACAGCCATATGATATGTATAGCACTTTAACTTCTATTAAATTAAAAGTGTTAAATATTATTTATTAACATTAGTCACATGTGATGCTGTCTCACTTGTGGAGGTTTGTTCCAGGTTCCAAGCTGCAGTGTGGGATCCTCTGCACTCCTGTGCATGAAGGACAGAGTTTTTAAATTCAAAGTTTTTGTCTATCCACTGTGCTGTAAGACTAATCATGCTAACGGGGCTAACACTTGATGTTCAAATGTCTGTGATAAAACTCACCCAACACGTCGTGCTATCAGCTATTAGCTTCTCAATGACATCGGAAATGACGGCTGGTAACTCTGTTAATGTTAAGTCGGATAAATAAATATCTCAGTCTGGAGACAATGTAATGAGGCTCAACGTAGTCAATAAATCTTTGGAATCCGACATCCTCACCAACAACAACAACAACAAAAAAACAACCTTCCACACCGTCGACATTTTGAATTTTCCTCTCCGCCGTGAGATCAGGTGCATGACATCATCACATTGTGCTGGCGCTGCAGGCGTCTTTGTCACTGGGTTGTCGTACAAAAACAGCCTCTTTTATATCAGTATTTTATATCATTTTGATGGAATGTCCGATATTAAACTTTAACATTAATATCCTCCGATACCATGCCGATAATTAGGCCTGTTGTGATAAACAATAAATCAGTTAATCACATGATGAATGAAAATTATCGACCTTATTTTCATTTATCGGCTTTATCGTTTCTTCGTGTCTCTATCTTTCTGAAGACACCGGACGACAAAAGGCTCAACTCCAGTGCTCTTGACTGACCCCTCACTTTCTCTTTTCTCCTTAAAATCCATTTTAACCGTCCAAAATCATGTTTTTGGATCATTAAAAGCAGCTAAGCTGAGAAGCTAAGCTACGCGCTAAGCTAACATGCCAACCTCTGGTATAAACCTCCGTCTTGTCGAAGCTCCAAAAATTCACAGTTCCAACTTGTGCCTTCGTCTAAAAAGTTGTCTTTCTCTGCTAAAAGAAGCTGAGAACTTGTTTGCTGATTTTTTAATAAAAGCTTTGTGTGAAAAATGCTAAAGAGCTCAAAACGAGCATCCACCACGTCACCATGCCAACCCATGTCACGTCAAGGGGCCTCCCTCCCATTTTTCTTAAAAAGACACGCTGCTCGTTCCCTCACTATCCATCCTTCGGTTCAAACAGTCTTACACTGCCTACCGGTGGTTGAACAAAGATATTACACACAAAACAAATCAACCAACATTTCTTCTTAAATTTGACAATAATTAGTAATTATTGTCAAATTTCAAACAAAAATATTGTTTATCGCAATAATTTCTGAGAAAATTAATCGTCCAGCAAACTTTGTTGTTGTGACAGGCCTAGTTTTAACAAATCCGCATGTTTGACATCTGTCAAAAATCCAATATTGTGCATCCCTAAATTAATTCTGGAAATGGGTGATGTAACTTTGGATTTTTACAACTTATATTTTTCTAAATATTCAACTTTAATAAAGTTTTGTCTTCATACAAATACACTAAATTGTCTTCAGTTCCTTTAAAATCATTCTTTGAATTTTTCTTCAGCTTCATTTTTGTCTTCCAATGCTTCTTTTAGTTAGCATATATTTCCTCTTTTATTTAGCTTCAGCTTCTTTACGATAATTTGCTCATTTTGACTTTTAGCAAGCATTTTGCATTTTTCAGCTTTTAGCTAATGTTTTGCTTCTTTCGTCATGTAGATCTCGGCATCCATGCTGCAATTTCAAATAAAATGCATTTTCTTTAGTTTTTACTTAGCTGTTTGGTTACTTACTGTATATTTTCAACTATACAAATGAAAATGCATCTTGTAGAAAGTTTGTTTTTCTCATCCTCATTTCTCTTCCTTCAGCAGCTCATTTAACACACCTGGATGCTTAGTGACTGGTGTCAAAGGCAGAATTAGTGCATTTGTTGTTTATAATTAAGCAGATGCTTTACGGTCTATTAGTTTAACCCATTAACAAAACATAAATAGGTTAAGATGTTGGAAACAGGTACACAAATCAAATAAAAATCACATATGTGGGCACAGTTAACAGAAAAACATTCAAGGGAAAGAAAATGAAACTGACCGGGCAGCGATGTAAAGCATGCGGTTGATTCTCAGCATCCGCTGGAAGTCCAGGCCCAGGCGGAGTGTGTCGTTGTCTGACATGAGCCCCTGGAAGCTGGGGTAGAGGTATGAAGCTGCACGGATCAAAAGATGAAGACGATGAGGGTCATGAAACTTACATAACCTCTCAGCTTTTGTTTAAAGATTTATTTTAACCCTGACAATTATTTGCTTTTCACATTACACCGTCATCGCTTTTAAAAACAAATATTTACCATATTTTTTATCATGTGCTTACAGTTATAAAACAACAACCAAAAAATTTACATAATTCACAGTTTAATAGAAACAAACCCTATCCAAGAGGTTACCATCTAGGACACTGTGCTCATAAACCAGAGTTAATACAGTATGCTAATGTGCACTTGTGGAGGTGGAAGAGCAGGGAATAATGATGATTAAAAAAAAAGACATCCCAAGATGCAAATTAAGCAGTTGTGTCACAGAAGTCAATCTGATTTGAATAAATGCCTCTTGGTAAGCATTTGTGCACAGACGTGTCTGGGGACTGAGCCAAGCAGGGACAAGGAAACAAAAGTATTTCAGCAGAGTCTTACTGTCTGGGTCAAGCCACATTTAAATAGCAGTCATCTGTTTCCCAGGTTACAGAAGTTCAGCTTTAAGTCATCATCAATGAAATTTAAATAGCTTCACCTTGCAAAAGAACGTCTAAAATACTGAAGGGGGAAAAAAAAAAAGCATATAATTTAGGAGGAATCAGGTGTGCTCATGCATAAAGTGTGTGGGTGAAATAGCACAAAAATTGCAAGATAAGATGAACCTGGCGAGGTGGAGCGAACAGAAAGAGCGATACATCAGCTCTGTGTTCCATTAGAGCAGATATTCTTCATGTAAATTTCTCTTCTCCTCCTCGTTTCCAGCAGCACATTAACTCGCAGGACGGAGATGTTTAAACAACGAGTGCTAAAGTCCAGGACTTTAAATGAAAAAAATGACAGCCTGTCAGCAGATTGGCATCTCTTTTGAAAACGGTTCAAAAAAATAAAGACAAAGCTTGAAGCAAAATTTAAATTAGCCCGCCTCTAAACTGATGCCAAGCCTTTGTCCACCGAAGACTTATTTTTTGGTGCTTTTGTTGAACTATTTTAAACTAAACATTAATTAAAATGAAGTTAATAAAGCTCTGAACTTGTAAATAACTTTATTAAGTGGACCCCTGCCTCTCTTTTGACCTGGGCTGCTTAATTAACAATCCCCACTAGAATTACAGCCCAACCCAAAATTAGCCTCTTTACGGAGAACCCCCCCCCCCCTCCTCAACCACTTGTGTCAAATCGACTGTTAAAAATCTGAAAGCCTAATGACTGGTTAAGTGCTGGACTTTGCTGTGCAGTCTGGTGAAAGAAGGTCCAACGTTTAAACACACGTCCTGCTGTCCTGTTGCTAGATTGATCTGATTGCATTGGAGAACTTTCACATCCTCTGTGACACGGAGGCAGCCGGGTCCCTGGAGGCAAAAGTGAGGAGGCAGCTAATGGAGGTCAGGCAACTTTCAGGCTTTCCAGGCAAAAGACCAAAAACCTTCACTGAGCTGCAACTTCAAAACACCGACTCAGACTCAACCCAAAAATATCTAGCAAAAAAACAAAAAAAAAAAAAAAAGAGGCTATTCATTATTTATAAATACTACTTATTCCTTCATCCATCCATTATCTTTATCTGCTTCTTTCTTGAAGAAAATAAAGTCACCATTAATTATTTAAATTTCCAATCTATTTGCTTTTAAATGAGAATACAGTAGTACATCGCTACCTTGCAGTTCGTTTATCGCAGACTTGCTCTTTAGCAGTTTTTCAAAATAAGACTGGACGTGACACACGACTGGCTGATTGGTGGATGAGCCGCAAGATCGACATGGAGTTTTTATTTAAAATAAATTGATTATTTAGCACCTTTGTGCAGCACACAGCTTGCAGGAGAAGCTTCCTCCTGCAGCGTGTCATATCTCCACTCTGCAGCGAAGAAGTGGGCGTGGCCAAGAGCGCTGGCAGGTGGAAGAGAGCAGCCGGAGGTAGAGAGCTGGAATCATGACATCCTGTGCTCTTTTGGAGCGTTTAGAGTTTAGAAACATTGTTTAGAACATTGCAAGAGTGTGGGAAGAGTTTAAGATGCCATATACGTATATGTAAAAAAAATATAATTATATATATAAACACACACACACAAAAAACAAACTACTACTTACTACTTATATTCCTATTCCTACTTCACGGTTTTTCACTTATCCCAGGGCTTCAGGGTACGAATCCCCCGTGATAAATGAGGGACTACTGTACAACCAATAACTCAACTAAGAGAAATTTATCTAACAGAACTATATATTATATTTTTGAATGAATTTGAAAAAAAAAATCGCTGTTATCATTCTTTGTAGAAACCAGGTCTTTCTTGTAAATGAGTCCTCGAGGCTCAATGGGATAAACTTGCCTAAATAAAGGTTGAATGAATACAGTATATACAGTACATATTGAATTAAATGTTTAACGTGACAAAGCAACTCTATGAATTCATATCACGTTCCAGGAAACAAATACTTATAAAATTTAATTTTTTTTTTTTTTGGTGGTAATGTTCAGTAAACCCTTAAATATGGACAAATTACTGTGTGATTGATTGAAAGAGCAACATTTTAAAATGTCAATGCTCTCTTGTGCATTTATAGTGGAGGTATTGACTGCTCTCTCACCACATCCTTTTACAACCTAAGATCATTAGTGTGGAAAAGTGCACATTTTCATCAACAAGGCTTCTGTTTATTCCATTAGACGTGTACCGAATCATCAATCATTATCATCCTGGATTACGCATGGTATTTAATCACTTTTCTCTAATCCTCAACAGCTGATGACTCCTCATTGGCCTAGCCTAACCTTTAGCTTTACTTTTAAATGTTCGAGTCATATCACATATAATGTCTTCTTTTTTGGACAACTTCTATTTTCATGTGTTTTGGGCTTTGTTGCTGCTGTGCAGTGAAGGTGAAGTGAGATCCTGCGTCCTGCACTGCAACTCACTGCATTCTGCTAAATCTTTTAATAAGCAGTAAAAGTCGTTGGAGCATTTCTTCAATTGCACTTCGAGTTTGATTTCATCTTTTTACCTAAAGCATAAAAGAAACATCTACCTTAAAGCAGCTCGTTGTCAACGTGTTATGGTGATGAACTGGCTTACACAAAAAGCTACGAAATAAATAGTCTGTAAAACAGCCAGTAAATGCTTCATAGTCTGTTTTCAGGTTAATGTTCCAGGGCAACGAGGGGTTCTGAAGTCCTGCAGAGAAGACGAGATAGGGCAAAACGTTTTCTGAACTCACCAACGAGTAAGACTGCAAAAGTCAAATCATCGCCAGTCGGGGGTTTCCAACGTCATGTTCTTAGACAAAGAATAAAAGTATAAAACATAGCATGGATACATCCTTACTTTCAAAAAAAAAAAAAAAAAAAAAGTCCATAAATGGCAGCCGAGTATAAACAAGTTAAGAAAGACATATCTGCACCAACTTAGATTTACTGTTCACACGATCCACCACAAAGTTATGCTGCCAACAGGTTTAGTCTTTTCCCCCACACGAGGAGTCATTTAGATATGATTTCAAAGACTTCCTTTCTACAAAACACTACAATTTATTACAGATGTACCAAAGTTATAAGGGACCTTGTGCCCTGCTGTCACTTGCTAGAGTCAGAGGTGACAAATTGCTCTCATTACACCTGGGACGGAGCTCCAAATATAGCACTATTAGTGCACTATTTCTGCTAATGCTTGCGTTACTCTCTTCCAGATAGATCAATTACAGTGTGTGGGACATGGTCCCAGCCACCTCGTAAATCCATTATGGCCCATAACAGTTAGTAGCCAAGACCTCTACTGAAGACCGCTCTGATGGGATGTTAGGGATTTGTCTTTTATGATTGAAAAAAGTGTTACAGATGTCAAACGTTTTAGTCAAAACCAAATCTTATGTTTTAGCTTTTTATGCACGAATGCAATTTTTCCATTAAGGAGCGGTGGCGCAAAGGTTAGAGGAAGTGGGCCTGTGATCAGAAGATCGCTGGGTCAACTCCCAGTACAGACAACAGCAGAATGTGGGTGGGAAAGGGTGAAGCACCCACACTTGCCTCCACCCTCATTTGCCCCACTCTGGACCCTTGATCAAGGCCGTTAACCCTCACCAGGTGGAAGGAAATTTGTAAAAAGGGTCCCAGTTACATCCAACAAAAGTATAAAATGTAAAAGAAAAACAGTAATAAGATCTAAGATATGAACTGAGAAAAATGTTAAAGTAAAAACACCCTAAACACTAGTAGTACAAAAACAATATGCTGAACAGCAGCACAAACATGAGTCTGTGTGAACAGATGAGTACAAATGAACACAGCAGCATGAGATCAGCAGCACATGTTCACATCCTTGATGGAGAGGAACACTGGTTTGAGAGAGGAGTAAAGGAGGCCATCTTTGTGAAAAGAAACCTTCCATCATTAAACAGAGGTGGAGGCCTCCGGGTTCAACTGTCCCCCTCTTACAATGCTGTTATTGCTAGTATCACTC
>JARVGQ010000309.1:18780260-18793567 GCA_031762355.1 Hypsolebias martinsi
GATGGTGGGGGTTAAGGGCCTTGCTCAAGGGCCCAGAGTGGGGCAAATGAGGGTGGAGGCAGGTGTGGGTGTTTCACTTTTCCCACCCACATTTTGATGTTGTTGGTACCGGGAATTGAACCAGTGACCTTCCATCACAGGCCCACCTTCTCTAACGTCTGCACCACCACTCCCCTACAAGGACAAATATCACATTTTATCCATGTATCTGTAGCTTTAACGACAAATATTAAAAGACGTCTCTGCTTTTAAAATGAAGAGCAATCATTTACATTAATTGTCTTTTTTCAGTTTTATTGCCTGTAAAATATTCATCCAAAGTCACACACTGTATTTCATTTAACTCTTACACTAATACATTAGAACTAAAGTGTTTTTGTTTCTTTAACTAGAAATTTTGACCAGTTGTTGCTCTTTTAATGTTTTCCCACAAGAAGGAAGGTTGCGTCGACCTTCTCATTTAATGCATCGTTGAATGACACCCATGGAGCCAAAACACAGCACATTTAATTAAAAATTATTTAAAAAATAAAAGCAATATTTTAAAATATTCACTTAGCACGAACAGATGACTTGTTTTAATCCCGTGTGTAGGCGAACTGCAATCAAGACAAATAAATATTTTGTTCTGTTTGCCAGCATTTAATGAAGATTTGAGCATCATTTGAGATAGAAAGTGACTTTTATCATTAACACAACCTTTAGACAAACAGGTACACAATACACACACACACACACCTCTAAACACATTCCTGTATAATATTTTGTTATGCACCAGTCCCCTTATTATTATTGCTTTTGTTAAATTACAGTTCTACAGGTGTCCAGAGAGCAACACAGCACTGACAGACAGGAATGCACGAGCACAGCCAAGCACTTGTGTTCACCACAAAGATCTTGCTTGTCTTACAACCGGCTGTCCTGCCCAACATGTGGCTTTGGTTACAAAACCCACTTCTTACTGCAGGATAGCCCTTCATCTCAGCGATGATGAACACAGAGGACGATGGAAGGTGCTTTCCGAGATGATCGGCGAAGTGGCTTGCGTTTTCAAAGGGCCGTAGACATACACGGCTCACAGATTCCTGTGTTAGCGGCGAGATATCGCAGCACCTGGAGAGGCCGGGCAGGAAGAAAGGACAGGAGAGATGAAAAAAAAAAAAAAAAAAAAACACAAAGAAGTTTTAGCAAAACTTTTGGCAAATACATCGTAAAATTTTTTGCAATTTTTATTTATCACAAAATTCTACTAGAAATATTTTTTTAATCATCGTTGCCATAGAAACAAATGTTCATTTTTGTTTTATCTGTGCTTTTTTCTGATAAACTGGCAGCAGAAAACACTTTCTCCAGCACACTGCCAACAGTTTCCTGCAAAAGCAAATCAAAGCAAAAGAAATTAATGTTACAATTCTACATCAATGTATCCCCCCACAATGAAATTATCTAGTTTATTTTCTTTATTTCCTAAAATTTTCACTTGCTCTTTTGTTACTTACCAACATTAATGTGTCATAAGGATGATGTATAATATATTTAATGATAGGAGAAAAAAACAGGCAATGTGTTTTCAAGATATTATCATTTAAACAAACTGGCTAATTTTTATGTTACATGATGCTATTTTTGTTGTTTACATGAGACAAAAATAACAATAAACAGTGAACCAGTGTAAACAGGACATTATGGACTCTGAGTCTTATCTCGCATGCGGAACATGTATAGTCTTGCCCCTATGTAATACATTTTTATTGAGAGTGTTAACACAAAGTAAAACAGTACAATAACAAGAAAAGTGTTAGTTTAGTACTTCTCACTTAAGTACGTGAGAGTTTTCTGTGGACAGATTTGGTCTCTGGTCGCCCATCTTCCAGCTAAAGCTGCTCTTTCAACAGTTCACATTTTGTCTTTTATCAAAACTCTCTCTTTAATCTTCACAACTTTTTGTTGAGCAAACAGGCCCATTTGGACTGTATCCAAGTCAGAGTCAAAGATGATATAAAGCTGAAGAAAATAAGTATAACCAACCAGCTTTGAAAATAAGCCATTGGATGGGCAGATAAACGTTTAAATTTATATAACAAAGAATATTTCAATGGAGCCAAAGTCCCGACAAGCTCATAATTATTCATATACGTATATGTTTCTATTGTCTGTGATGGACTTGAGACCTGTCCAGGGTGTACCCCGCCTCTCGCACAGTGATTGCTGGACATGGGCACCAACGACCCCCGCAACCCAAAAAGAAAGAAGCGGGTAAAAGATAATAGATGTTTTTATTGCAGGGCAATAGAAACAGAATTTAAGTGACTTAAATCATGTGCATTGATAAGTATGGCCAAGTCAATAGATATTCATGATAACACAATTGCATCAGTATGTAGCATTTATTCTAAATAGTGACAAAAGTTGCGGCTGCAGTTTTCAGTATAAGAAAATTGTGGGTTGAGCATTAATAAAATTCTATTACGTTCAAAAACAGGCATAATATGACTTCCACAATGTTTACTAGTGCACAAATCATATAAATGAACACTGTTATATAATGCATAATGTCTCAGTAACTTGTGTTTTTACTAATCGCCAGCAAAAATAAGCCAAAAGCGCAATTTTTTAGAACATTTGCAACCATCTAACAACCCTCCTCAGAGGAAACACAGCCAGCAGCTCTATTTGAATCTCTGATGCATTTTTAATTTTGCAACAGTATAACAGAGTGATTTCTGTAGCTAGAACCAACAAATGTATCTTAATGCCTTATAAGTGAACAAAAAAGGCCATATTTTCATGATTTTTCAAACTCAGGCAAGCAATTGTCCTGAAGTTTATGACACAAATATACTCATTTGAATTCACAAGAACACACTCATGCCCACATTTCACAGCAGCGTTCATCACAAGTTGGTCAGTTCTTTGTTGAAGTGGGCGACATGGCTTTAAATCATTTGTTTTTCCTAAATGCTTCACACAGTTAAAGTGTGAAAAAATAAATTGTCCAGAACAAAGAAATTCCTTATTCCAACAACATCAAAGCTCACACTGAACATCTTTGTGATCCTTTCAGTAAGGTGCATGTGCCAAATTTGAAGTAAACCGGATCAGCAAAAAAACAACACAGAGATTTAAGGATTTACTGGTGAGATTAATGCAGTGTTGAGGACAACTTTCCCCTAAATAGACACATTATTAGGTATCAAACATCATGTGATGTGATGGATACTGAGAAATTTGCCACTTTCCTCTCATGCAGCTCATAAACAAATTACCATTAAAAATAATAAAGTAAACCTCACCTGTGTAACTTTTTCTGTGACATTGTGGGTTCGGTCTTTGACCTTAGGTGCTATGATGGGTTTCTCCGACGTTGGAGGAGAATGAAGTTTCTTCTCAGTTATCTCTGGGAAGTTGAGAGCGATCAGCGGGAGCTTGTTGATGGTGCTGTACTTGTTGATGTTTGAATCGGAGGTAGAGCCAAGGAGGCTGGACTTCACATGGTTGAAAGGACCTGGTGAGTCACAAAAAAAAAGCCTTTGTGTGACAATATAAACAACAATTTACTTGGTGTTGGTGATATAACGATCATGAAAAATAGCAATTCATTCAAACTTTATTTATACAGGTTAATCCCACTGAGCCTCGGGGGCTCATTTACAAAAAAGACCTGAATTTTAACAAAGTGATGACAACAACGACAACAATAGACAATCATAAAGGATGCGTACAAATTATTATTATTTAAAAAAAAATGAAAATAAAATGGTAATTAAATGGATAAGTAAAAGGAAAAAGTAGCGAAAAAACAGCTAGATTATAAGGCAAATGTAGAAAACTAAAAACAGGAACATGTCAGCATTGGTTCTTGCCAAGAGTCCAACAGATTCTTAAAGCCACTTAGAGAGGTCAAGGTCGAGAGCTTCAGATCTTTTTGCAAGACATTCCAGGAAACAGGAACAGAGTAGGAGAAGGCCCTTTTGCCAAGTTCAGTCCTCACTGAGGGAACACTGCAGGTAATACATGTAATGTCTTGAGAGCGCACGCTGTAGCTGCACTCACGCAGAGACATGTAGAAGGAGATGTATGAAGGCAACAGACCGAGAAGTGATTTAAAGATGAAAATGTACCAGTGGGAGAGTCTGCTTGAAGTTAATGATGATCAGTCAACCAATGAATACAGGGTGCAGTAATGGGTACAAGAGTTGCGGCCAGTTTTGAATCTTAGTGCACCATGATAGACAGCATCCAACATATGCAGGGTGCTTGTAGGGGCATTCATGTAAATAATGTCACCATAATCAATGGAGGGAAGGAACGTCATAGTTACAATGTGTTTCCTAGCATTCAGTGTTAGACAGGATCTGTTTCTGAAAAAGAAACCCAGTTTCACTCTCAGTTTCCTTACTAGGTTTTCTATGTGCAATTTAAAAGAGCAATGCGAATCGACCAGGATACCCAAATATTTGTAGGAATCAATAAACTCAACAGGGACACCATTTGAGGATACAATCAGAGGAAGAACTGCTGGGACCGACTTCCCGTTTGAAAAAAGCATCTCATTGCTTTTGTCTGTGTTTAGGACAAGTTTGAGACAGAACAAATCTGACTGGATGATGTCAAAGCAGAATGCAAAAGCCGGAAAGCCTTAGCAACTGTTTTAGCTCGACAATAAACAACTGTGTCATCAGCATAGAAATGTAAGGATGATCAGGGATGCTCTGACCTACATTACCTATGTAGCTTGTAAAGAGGGTGGGTCCTAGGACTGAGTGGTACACCATTATTGACTGTTAAATAACCATTATGCTGAACACATAGCCTCTGATCTGAAAGATGGTTAGAGAAAAAACCAATGGTATGATCAGAAAAAAACAATTTCTGAGAGCTTATGACACAAGATGTTATGATCCACAGTGTCAAAAGCTTTAGACGGGTCTAAGAAAAGTGCAGCACAATAATTCTTAGCATCCAGTGCTTCAACAATGTCGTTAAAAACCTACAGTGCAGCAGTCGTTGTGCTGTGTTGTTTCCTGAAACCAGATTGATGGAGATTTATACAATTGATGTGAAGTGGAGAGCTTAAGTGCCTGTCAATTTAAATTTTTTTTATAAACATTTATATTAATGTTTATCGAATTTCCAAACAGTCTTTAAATTGTAATTACTTATAAATGTAAACCTTGTCTGTTTAAGACAGCGGGCTGACATAACAGTGACAGAGCTCCAGATCCTTTAGGTCTATTTATAGCAAGCAATGGTAGTACAGCCTCATACACTTACAGAACTGCTGACTAATGTGTTCTGGCACATGTGGATAATGCAGAAACCACAGGATATTTCTTAACACTTCATTCTTGCAAAGGGGGCATGTACTACATACAGCCAGTTTATGCTGTTTTTGGTAGTGAAGTGCAAAAAAATTAACATGACACTGTTGTCACAAAACACTTAACTGTTGGATTACCATTGCTCACAAAGTGTTAATAAGGAGCGGCATAGCCAAAATAGCTACTTTGACAACAGAAAATGGTTTGTGAGCGATTAGTTGAAGTTGTAAATTTGGTAATTGAATTTAAATTTCTTGGTCTTTCAAAACTGCAGCTAACTAAAATGGGTGGATCTGATTGAGAATCCAGAAACTTAAAACTAGTCTAAAGAGTAATAGACTTGCTTTGGATATCCCCTTAATAATACTGTAGACCCCTTTCCAAATAAAAATATTTCATAAGTATTTAAGTGAGATCACATCGAGAAGTAATTTGTTTTGCTAACAAAATTTTTATCTCAGACTTTGTTTTGTATCCAGAAGTTAATGACACTCCTAGAGATAATTATTTTTTTCTTCTAAAATTTAATTGTGTGAATGTTTGTGAAGCATTCACAGTATTGTGATCTATTTTACTTCCGTATGTTTTTCATCATCTTTCTTGTTCCACACTTTTTGTGTTATTTTAACAAATCACATCAAAACGTTCAGCTCTTGCAGGACAATCCTGCTATGACTTTTGGTATTGGTGCAACTTTAGCTTTTTGAAATATTTAGCCTTTTTTGCCACTTTTTTCCCTCAAAGAAAATTCATTGAGCTCATTTTATTTCATTCATATCTGTTTACAAAGGGATACCAAGCATACAGCTTTACAAAAGACAACCCAAAGACACTGACAAGACACCAAGGGCCTGAATATATACAGACACTAACAAGGTGAAATGACAGGCACCTGCAGTGATTAGATTTGACACAGGTGCGACAGTGCTGGAACACAAGAAGGAGAAACACCGAGGGGTGATTGGCAAACATGAGACAAACACAACATGTAGGACCAGACCGCAGAAACCCTACAGGTTCAGCTTCTTTCAGCTTTCTTGAGCAAATTAAAACTTTTTTCCTGCTACTTTCAGCAGTTCTGTCAGCTGTTTCATGCTACTTTCAGATTCTTTCTGTTAACTACAACATTTGATTATTTTAAATTCTTCCCACAAATTTCAGCTTATGTTCCTTTCAGCTCATTTCTACAAGTTTCAGCATATTCTGCTATTTCAGCCACTATGTAGCTGTATTTATGTTAATTTAACATTTTAAGCTAATGTCACATTTTTGGCACTCATTCAAACTTTTTGCGGTCTAATTCAGTAAAAACGTGCTCTCTCCACTTCTTTCTGGTAATTTAGGCTTATATCTACTTTTATAGCTACTTTTATTTGTTTTAGCTAATTTCTTTTTCTTTTTTCAGATAATTTTCAATTTTTGTGCTCATTTGTGCTTCTTTCAGCCTAACTGGGCAAATGTGTGTTCTTTCTGCTTTATTCTGCTAATTTAAGCTTGTTCTAACTTTTTAGCATTTTTTAAGCTATTTGTGGCTGTTTTCATATAAATTCATGTTTTTCAGGATAATTTCTGCTACTTTCAGACTAACTTATTTCTGCTAATTTCAACTTATGCTTATTTCAGCTTAATTATTCTAGTTTAATGTTATCTCAGCTACTATTTAGCTGTTTAATGCTAATTTTAACTTTTCCACATTTTTATTAGCTCATTTCAGCGCTTTCTGCTGCCATCTGGTAGTTTAAACTTCTTTCTGCATTTCAGATATTTTTCAGCCATTTGTTTAGCTAATTTCAGCTTTTTTTTTTTTTTTTTTTTAGGTAGTTTCCGATTTTTTTCTGCTAATTTCTGAATATTTAAACCAGTTTCAGCAAATATGTGTTATTTATGAATTCTGGTAGTTTAGGGTTGCTCTTCAATTTCAGCTACATTTCAGCATGTTTTAAGTTAATTTCAGCTGTTTCTCAGAAAGTTCTTCTGGAATAAGCATTCACACTGCATTTTCACTGGAAATGCAATTCGTCTAGTTAACTGTTAACTTCTTCTGCCTATACTGGGTCATTTCTTTAATTAATTTCTAATAAGTTAGTCTAGTCATTCTCATTGTTGTTGCACACCTTAGAAACCTGTCTCTAATTAGGCTTCAAGGATGGGATTAGCCTGAATGAATAAAGATTGAATTAAAAAAAAAGGATGTATTACATACCTTCACTCGTTTGCCGATCCCTGAATACGCTTTTGGAATTGGAGCTGTAGCCCTCAATTTCATGGTTGGACGAGGCTCTCCTCATGCTGCTGGTGCTGCCTCTGGGGAAGGTGTTTGACAGGGAGCTGGAGGACTGGAGCGGCTCGGTCTGGTACAGCTTGTCCCAAGGGAGTTTTAGGGATGAGTGGTCAAGTGGTTCAGGGCCGATGCTAGCCTGGGAGGAGTGGTGGCTCGAGCCTATTAGGGCACGCGTGTCGTTGGCCTCAGTGGGGCTACAAATGCTCTTTGTGGGTGAGGGAAAGCTCTCCAAGGCCACTGAGTCCTCATCCTCTTTGGGAGAGTCCACCGTCACAGCATCTGGGTCCTCTTGTGGAAGAGATTGCTTGTTGGTATTCATTAGGCTCAAAGCAGCCTGTCGGAATCGAAAGAATCTGCTCCTTCCTAATAAAAGAAAAAAAAAAAGCCATTTTTTTATGTATAGACCTGATGCATTCACTACACTTCTCAATGAAACAGTTAATCCTTTTATTAAAATATTAACATTTACACTAATCACTTGTAGATAACAATTACAATACATAAAACCATAACTTTTTTAGTAGAAACACTGAACTAAGCTGATTGTTGTTTTAACTTTCTGTTGAGCTCTCTCTCTCGTTTCCCCCATTTCTTGTTTTTATTTTGTAAAATGAGACTTGAATTCATAGTTTTTAGTCTCCTGCTCCTCAGTGCATTCATAAATATAAGTTATTCTATGTCAGATCTTCAGTTTTCCTTTATGGCACACCATCTGCTACAGTTTGCATTTTGCTGTCACTTTTTGAACTACCTGTACTGTGGTTTAAGTAATAAAGATGTGTTTGATCCTATGCCTGCCATCCTGTCTGCCTGCATTTAGCTCCATCCACTACAGTTCATAACTGCCTCCTTGTAGGTCTTTTTGTAAAGTAGCAAACATAAATAAATTTGTGAAAGCCGTGCTGATTTTAAAAGTTATATGCACTTGTTGAGTGATTTGAAAGTCTTGGTTCAGTAATAAATGAGCTGGTAGAGCTGTCAGTCAGAAGGTCACTTGATCAAATCTCGACCAGGGGCCTTTCTGGGTGAAGTGTGCATGTTCTCTCTTCGCATTCATGGGTGACATTTGTCTCATTTGTCTCTATGTGTCGTGATGGACAGAGATCTGCCCAAGGTGTCCCCCACCTCTCGCACAGTGACTGCTGGAGATGGGCCACCGCTGTGACCCGACAAGGAAGAAGCAGATAAATGGATGGATTGATGGATGGATGGATGAATTTTAAATATTTGAGAACTTGCTGTGTTTAGTCAAATGGACCACTGTAGCAAGTAAATATTCTGGAGTAAGACTGCATTGATATATTTGTTTGGTCATTATATCTTGTGGTTTATGTCAATTTTTTTAATAAACTACCACCTTCAACACTGAAAAAAACAAGATATATAACTACTTAAAGAGCTTTCCAAAGAACTCGACTGTTGAGAAGAGAAGATGCCAAAAACCATCTGCAAATGAACCAGTATACCAGGTTTTCAACCTGTGTTTTGAAATAATCCATGTGGCTTTTTCAGGTTTTGTCACATGTCAAGATTACATTTGTCTACAGGTTACCAAGCTATAAAAAAAACCACTGAGGACCATTAAGGACACGGTGCATGTAAATCTACTCACTCATGAGCATCCATTCCTCAGCACACTCCTTACATAACATCAGTGCCATCTGTTTCCATTGCCTGACCAAATGCCCTATCATAGCTGCTTACAATAGAAACAGAAAGCTCAACAAGTTTCCTGTAAAAAATAAAATTAAAAAATAAACTAATGAAGGCAGGAGGTACCTAACCTTACCCTTTTTTATTGTATTCACACTGTCATTTGTATTGCAAATTGCTTGACTATCGCTAAGGTTTAAGGCTTAGTCAGTGCATAATTATAACCTGTATCGCTGTGTGCTTGTTTCAAGTCATGAACTTGATGGTTTTTAAAGAAACTCAGAAAGTAATTACTGGAAGGACCTCTACAGCTGATTTATTTTTGCAGTCAATCCACAAGTGGATGGTTGAAACAGCCAATTGAGCTTAGCAAACACAAAAATGGCCACAACTCTGTCCGTTTTACAGATACTGAGAAGAAAATTTGTCATGGTAGTACTGGAGGTCGATCGTTAACTTATATTTTCAGATCTAAATTATTGTGCAACCTCTTTTTTTCAAAACTTATGTCATGTTTGTCTGTTAGTGAAACATGTGAACCTCTGGACAGATTTGGATGAAACTTTCAGAGAGTATTATCGTGTAAACATTTACAGCTGATTAACTTTTGGATCCAACCCAATTCAGAATAACCGCTTCAGCCAACTGATCATAAACATATATGAAAGTTATTTGTTACAAATATTTAGCAAACATCTGGACTGGTAGTAGCTAAAAACTACTTTATATCACATACTCCAGGTGGTACACGACATAACATCTTTGCTTAAAACATTGGCATTAACTGTTGGCATCAACCTTGTTTATCTGTTGGCCAAAGATTTCTTGAACAACAGGACATATTTTAATGGAACTCTGAGAAAATAATTAATGGATGTAAATGACTGATAAACTTTTGGAATCAACCCAATTCAAGATGTTTGCTGCAGCTGTGTCTTTAACCAAGACAAAAACAGATAAAAGTCTGTGAAATGTATAAATATGGAGCTAAAACTTGGTTTGGTAGTAGCTAGGAGCCACTCTCAACAAGCTTCAACAGATTTCTTGTAATATCTCAGTAATAGCTGCCACAAGAAACTGGTCCAGATGACATGATTTAATATTTGTTGTTAATATTTGGCACACTTCATATTCAAGATTTGAATAAAAACATTATTACTTTGACCCTTCTCATCATAACATCTTAGTTTAATGACATAAATGTTGGCAGGTCACGTGTATTCCTTCAGGAAATGCTACTATAGTTTACGTATGAAAATAATTAGTTCATTCAATATAATTGACAGCTTATAAAATCATCACAAGCCCACTTTCCTTTTCATCTGAGCTCATCGCTGCTGGTTTTGGCACGTCATTTCTTTTATTTGACTTTTACAAGTTTTGCTTGGACACATTCTTTTTTTTTTTTTTTTTTTTTTTAGCTGTATTGATCTGCATTCTTTCCCAGTTACATTTGTGATGTTTCTTTTATTGATCATGGCCTGGAGACATCATACATTTACATTAGCAGCAGCACAGGTCCAGAGCAGTTCGAACTAAGCATTTTTTGTTATGGACAAAATTGTGGAAATAAATAAATTAATTAATTTACAATCTCTGCAGCCCTACAAATATAAATGTACAACTGAGAAAGTAGAGAATTGGTATTCAGTTAAGCAAAGCTGCACAATGTTCTATTTAGTTTATCTAAAGTGACTAACAAGTGAGAATCCATCATCCTTTGGCCCAATGAAACAAATCATTGATGAATATCTTGTTTGATGATCAATACGAAGAACAATATCATTGTGCACTGTATAAAAATTGACTTTTATGAACTCTCAACCAAGTCTATCATAAAATTCACTAAGATTTCTTGCTGTTGCATGAGAGAAGCTCAAAGTCAAAGACCGTGTTGAGGTCAGTCTGTAAGTGTGATGTCTGTATTTAGCAGGCTTTGTCTGTTTGACTCCATCAATCTAAAGTCACATTATATGCTCATCTTCCTCATGTGCGCACAGGTTCTCTTGGTGAAACATCAAAGCAAACCATCACGTTTGATTAGCAATGTTGGCAGCAAGCACAGGGACGTGCACGCACATTCATGCATGTATTTAAAATTCATACCACACACACACACACACAGTGCGGCACAAGCTCACTATCAAATTCATGGTGGAGTTTATACTAAAGCTAACAAATTATTCTTAAAATTAAACTCAGAGAGATGTTGAATATCTCCAATAAAAAATAAATTTCTCATTAGTGGTTACAACACCTGACACAAATCCATGAAAAAAGCTAATTCCCCAAAAGACACAGGGAAAAAAAAAAAGGCATTTTCAGCAAGAATAAGATTATTCAGGTCGCTCCCTCCCTGCACAGGGAGCTTGTTACTGCCGTGAACTGAACTGGCTAAATAATGCATGTTCATGGATGCAAACACAGGTAACATGCTTGTATGTTACACTTCATGACAGCTGACATCTTCTCTGATGCTTACACTGCGTTTACCAGATGTAAAAGGCTGCTTTTTCATTTCAGTTGTTATGATGAAATGCTTGTAGACAAATTATGATGAATTTTTACAATCTTGCAAAGATAACGGCCTGTTCAGTTTTGAAAATTTTAAAACACAACATAGGCATATGTAACATTTAGTGTCGTATAACTTTAGGGAACACATAATATTTTGGGTTCCATAAATGAAAATTTCTGTTGAGGACTAAAAGGGCCTGCATACTCCACCCAAAGCAGCAAAATCATCTCTCGATGTAGTTGCGTGATGAAAATGGCGTCATTTTGTTCTCAGAGAAGCTTCGCCCGCCGCCTCTCGACGCAAGATCAGGGCCAAAATTTTTCACACAGACTTTTACGCTGAATTTCGTGTGACTGGTTCGAAGTTTGTGTTCGTCAATGCAGAAATGTGCACAGCTGTACTACTCGTCAAACACATTCAATTAGTCAAATGGACAAAAACTCCTGGATTGAGATTGTGCAGACATTGGGTGACAAAGCGCGGCGCTTTCTTCATGATGGATTTGTGGCCAAACGGACGGAGCGGAGACTCTGGCAGGAAGAAACTCATGTGGTGACGTATACTGCAGCGGGTTGGGTTTCCCAAGAGCTCTGCGCCTGTGGATTACGGAAGGTGTGCGTGAAAACAAACGTCTCATAAACATGTGACCACGAGCCGACTGTTTGACTTTGAATGGAGTATGCTGGACCCTGGACTCATAACTTATGATAGAAAGAAAAGTACCTTTACAAAATCAACACCACATCACAAAGTAGAAGTTCAAGCATGGAAAGCGTAGCTCTCTGATGAACTGAAAGTGCTAATACTCACTCTGATCTGACTTTGTTGGGGATGCTGGGCTTACATTCTCTGTGGAGCGGTCACTTCCCTCATCCAAGACAAGTTCAAAATTCAAGATGAACATTATCACCACGCCTTCTTCATTCTTCACTGGGATTATGTGGGTGGTACACTGAAAGTCGGACCCTGAAAGAGAGAAGTAATTAGTAAGTACCAAGACTAAACATGTCAGCACAAAAAAAAAAAAAAAAAGTAAAATAAGCATGTCTACATGTTTTTTTTATAAATTTGCCTTACGGCTCAGCTCCCTCTTCACCACAATGGACCAGTACAGAGTCTGCAATACTGCAGACGCTGCACCAATCCATCTGTCAGTCTCACGCTCCATTCTTCCCTCACTCATGAACAAAACCCCGCGATACTTGAAACTCCTCCTCTTGAGGCAGAACCTCCACCTCGGCCTGAAGAGACCAGTCCACCCTTTTCCGGTTGAGGAAGTATTTTATGAATTTGGTCAATTTTGCACAACGAAATTACTGACATAGAATTTTAATGTACAAACACGAAGTAGCAAGTAACTGTATAGCTTCCAGTGCAGAATGTAATACATCACTGATGATGATGATGATGATGATGATGATGATGTATGTATTTATAAAACTGCATTTTTGCCAGCTTTTGCTCCTTCTTCTTTCCTTTTTAATGGCACTGTATAACAACACACATCAACAGCACATCTGGGGGCGGGGGTGTG
>JARVGQ010000309.1:18849980-18865585 GCA_031762355.1 Hypsolebias martinsi
CTTGCTCAAGGGCCCAGAGTGGGGCAGATGAGGGTGGAGACAGGTGTGGCTGCTTCACCTATCCCACCCACATTTTTTTGATGTTGTCTGTACTATTTTTGTCTGGTCGTCTTAATTATATGACTTATTTGACTGATATGTGGTTTACAGACTGTGTCAAAGTTTTGAAATAGCTGAAAAACGTGAGTCAGTTGTATGTGTTTTACGCTGTATGAACAGGAAGTTAGGTCGACAGACAGAACGACCGACAGGAATTAGCCACACATTATAATCCACGATCTGATTCTTATTGTAAATTATTTGTTTTGAAATTAAATAAGTGCAGTTTTGAGATCTCTTAAATGAAATGAAGTGAATGATGTAAAAGTCAGTCGTAAGTGTGGCTTTTATGATAGAAAGTTATTCTTGTGAGAAGGGGTTGATGCCATACCTATGTAACATTCATAAAATTTGAATTATGAGTCAGAGGGAGAAGAACCCTATGTTCTAAGATGATGAATATTAAATGATTGAATATAAAGATCATCATACTGACGAAAGATGAATACCAATGTCCTCCTTTCTGAAACTGATTAGAGGTTAAATAGAATGCAAACTGCATAATGTATCCCCATTCTTGCACCTTTTGCATGGTCCTTTCTTAGATTTGTTAACTTTTTTGTCCATCCTTTGTTAAAGTGAAAACATAGCAAGGTGCAGAATGTAAATGAGAGCTAATTGGTACCTTTTGTTTGAGGAGCTTCAAAGTAAAAGACGCGCTTCAACTGTCATTGAGGAACTCATTTGTTCATTTTATGCACAAGATCCATTCTGTAACAAATCTTCCATATTCAAGGTCCATGCTCCAATAGTTGATATATTAGACCACCCACTGTCCCCAATGACACAGACATTCTGGGCGAGCTGTTAAATTGAATGTTGTATTTAACTGGTTTGGAGCCAGGGCAAAGTTACATGCTTTTGTACCATTCAGACTCCTCTCTCTGGCAGAATGCACTTATTTTAAGGAGAGTGAGGCAGCGAGAAAAGGTGGGAGTTAGAGCTTGTGCAGGTGAGAGTGTCTAACAGTGAGGAAATCAATATGATGTAAATTATTAAGAGCTCAGGAATGCATCTGACCCCTACTGTCTTGCAGCAGGCTGGGCTCTGAAGGCTGGCAGGTGGACGCAAGCTTGGACTCTCCCTCCAACGCTCATTAGTGGCTGGAAGCCGGGGCTCCTTGTGAGCGGGAAGGCAGGGATCACAGCGGGGAAGTGATGGCCCAGGCCTCTCACATCCCAGCTCAGCCTTCGCTCTGGCTTTGCCAGGCTCTCCCTGGAAGCTCATTAGTAAGTGCACTGATGCATAAGAGCTAGTCATTAACTGGGCTCTTTTTTCCCCCGTCTTCATCTCCCTTTCCCCCCCGACACCGTCTCTGATCCTGAAGACCGGTGGCAGTTGCTGGTTTAAAAGACAAGAGGAGTCCACTTTACCGCAGGAGCTCCAGACGTATGGATATGAAACAGTGGTAGCCATCAGATTTTTTTTTTTAAATGGATGGAGGGAGGCAATGCGGTGGATGAGGTGGGGGATGTCAATTTGGAGTTTTTCAAACGGAGTTCATCCTCAACCCTTCAAACCAAAGAGTAAACATTAGCACTTGACCAAGGCTTTGGCTGCGCTCCCCTTTCTTCCTCCACGGTTGGTTTTGATCTGGGGTATTTGCTTTAGCTGCTGGCCAGATCCCCCCTCAGCACCTGATGGTTGCCCAGGCTCAGAGTAAATAAGATCCGGGGCCCAGGCCTCTTCTGGGGCTGATGGGTAAACAAGGTCTCTGGTGTGTGTAGTGTGCCTGGCAGCAGGATGAGCGCCAGTGTGGAGGCCCCTAGAGATGGGCCATCCCTCGTTTCTATGTCTGGCTCTTTAATTCTGTTATTCCCTCTCCCTTAAAGTCCTCCCCCCACCTCGTTCTCAGCAGATGCACAGATTGATGTTTGCTAGTAGTTTACAGGAACATTTATGGCTTCAGAATTACAGTAAAAAGAAAATATCAGTTGCAGACGGACTGGTCAAACGGTAGGAAAAATAGTGTCAGACACACAGTAAACAGTGCTCAGAGTCACTGTCATGAGCTTTTGTAGATCCCGAAAAGTTTGCAGATGGATCTCATTAGGATTTTAAGATCCTATAATTAAAAGTGTTTGGAGATCATGTAGGATCAAGCTCTTGTCTCCGAGGAGCAGTTTGGCATTTAGCAAGTCTTTAAATGTCAGAGAGATAAATGATGATGATCGCACCTGTAATACTGTAATTACATTTTCAATGGTAATCTTCCAAGCCCACAAACAAATGGATTTCATATCCTGCCGAAAGATTAAACAATTTAACACCTGATGTCTCCATGATTTATTGAAACAAACAAGCAAACAAGAAAATAAGCCACAGGGGAGCTGCAAAACATAACAGTCTTTATATTGCTCACCCTTCTTCTTTCAGGTCAGACCAGGATAACAGCGGTTCTGGCTTTTCTTGAGTTTTTCTAATAAATATAAACTTTTTTATCAGTCGTTGTTACAAAGCTGTAAATACATAGACATGTAAATGATGGGGCGTCAATCAGTCTTTGTGAAAGTTTACTGAGTCCGATCTCTGCGGCTGAATATGATCTGGCAGTAGCAATGCATGATCCCATTAATGCCAATTAATCCAGGTTGTAACTCGCAGGCTCCTGCTGACCAATTCACATCCACAATTGATAGATTTTGGCTGCAAGAGCCTCAAACCTCCTCTTTGGAGCCAAAAAAACCGGCAAGAATCCCACCATCTCTTTAAACCCCATCGCATTGTCTCTTGATTGCCAGCAATTAGCAAAGCCAGGCAGGCTGAGCAATGACAAGATGGGGCATGGCTGTTGCAATGCATCGGCGTCGTTGGCTCACACGCCAGCTGAAGGCTTCGACAATGTTTGTTAACCCTCAGGGTCACGGCTGAATCACTAGCCCAGACAGAAAACAAGATTTATGTAGCACAAATCAATACACAGTCAGACTTTTACCATTGTGCTGCACCAATCTAGCGACTTCTCTCTATCCGTCTAACATGACACTAATGTGTTTTTATTTCTGTTTAACCCAGCCAGTGATGAATCCGTTGGCAGGCCAAGAAGGAGACAGTGAGAGAAGCGAGCTGCCCTTGATTAGTTGGGGAACACAAGGCAACATGCAGAGGCTGATGCAGTGGCATGCCACTGAGGCGATGACCCAGTCTTCAAGTTTCCCTCGGGGGATTATTTATCCGCTGTTTATTTATTGGAAGAGAATTCAGTCATTTACATCCTAGTGTCTAACAGTGTATCAAATGACTGTGTTTGAGTGTGCACTAGCCAACCTAAATGGTCCTCTTTATTCACTCTGCCATCCGCTTTGATTTCATTAACATTGTTTGTCAACTTCACACAAAAGGATGCACGCCTGGCATAACGCTTCCTGCAAACAGCTCCAGAGTAAATCACTGTCGAGTAGGAATCCTCTTTTTACACGCTGGCAGGCCAATAATGTGAAATTTGTTTAATGTCTTTCCTGCTGAACGCATTAAAGAGGGAAATTGGAAAGTGACGTGGGTGACGAGCGGTGTTCTCTGAGTGCTGACCAGCCGGCACAATGGAGAGAGGTGGACTCCGGTGCCAAGTTCTATTTCAGGGGGCTGCATTGCAAGTGATTGGGAGGCTTGTGAAACACTCGCTGGTGACAGGAACAAGAGTGTGGACCCAGCAACTGCTGGGCAAAATGCCAGGTGTGCAGTCTTTACTCGCAGCATTTCTCTCACTCGCTCTGTCTCCCTCGTGCACACATTAGTGACACATTAACAACAGCCACAATGTGACCACGGGGATATCTTACCCAGCATTATTGTTCTGCACGTCATTACATACTGGGCCAAGATTTTTTTTATTAATTAATTTATTTTTATGAGATCTTGTGTGACAGGCTTTTTCAAAAGTCCAGCATAAATAAGTAAAATACACAACTCCTGAAATATGGAATTGTTCTACGAAAATAACTAAAACTGATAGCTGGTTCCTGAGTTGTGTTTCACTACAATATTAGATATTTGAAATAATTTTTATTAATTGGTTGACCAGTTAATTGACATTTGCCTCTTTTTTGCATGTTTGGTTGTTAGCCATACCACTCTATACGTAGATGATTACCAAGCAGGATGAAAACAAGAGAGTCTCTACAGCAAGCTCAATAAACTCAAAGTTAATTTGTAGTGTTGGTTTTTTTGTACTTTTGCAGTTTGGTCACTTTGCAGGCAAACATTTGTTGAAACAAAAACAAATCGCCTGTCGTGGATCTCTTTGTACGGTACTCACCTTGACAACTTCCTCATTGTTGATGATTTAATCAACAGAAGTACATTTTGGTAAATTCTGCCCTATAGTGTAGTTGCCTAACCAATAGCTTAAACACTGTAACACACACACACACACACACACAAAGACTATTGGATATAAGGTAGGGCGGCTATCCTCCAATGCTAGAGTTGGGGGTTCGAATCCACCAGCAGTCACATGCCAAAGTGTCCCTGGGCAAGACAATGAATCCCTCATTGCTTTCGATGTGTGTCCCATCAGTGTATTTTTTTCATTCAACATTTATTTATACAGGCTAGTCTCAATGAGCCACAAGGACTCATTTACAAGAGGGGCCTGTTCCAGACCGAACATATAAAGTACAGACAACAATAAACACTAATAACAATAAACTACAGTAAAAATGCAGAGTAGTGTACAAAACAATAAATCAGGGTGCTGTAAAACAGGGTGAAATACTAAAAGCAAGAACATACCTGCCTTAATTTTTCCATTGACATTATCAAATGTTTGAACCTCCTTAAATAATTTAAGGTAGACAACTTCAGTTCTCGTTACAAGGTGTTCCAGGTTACAGGAGCTGAGTAGGAAAATGTATTTTTGCCAAGTTCAGTCCACACTGAGGGGACTTTGCAGGCAATAATGGTCTGAGAGTGCATATTGTAACTGCATTGACAGCATGACATGTGGAAGGAGATATAAGAAAGTAGCAGACAAAGGAGGGATTTATAGATGAAAATGAACCAGTGTGAGAGTCTACATGTAGACAAATAATGACCACCTGACCAAGGAGTACAGAGTGCAGTGGTGGGTATGGTAGTTACAACCAGTTATGAATCTTAGCCTGCCATGGTAGACAGCATGCAACATCTGTGGGAGCTGGCAGGGGCATTCATTTAAATAATGTCACCATAGTCAATGGCCGGTAAGGTAGCGGTTCCAAGATGCTTTCTGGTATTCAGAGTTAAGCAAGATCTATTTCTGAAAAAGAAACCCAGTATTAGTTTCAGTTTCTTTATCATGTTTTCGATATGTGGTTTAACAGAGAGATGTACATGAACCAAAATTCCCAAGTATTTGTAAGAATCTACAAACTCAGTAGGAATATCATGTATGGATGAGATAAGAGTTGCTGGCACTGACTTTCTGTTGGAAAACAACATCTCTTTGGTTTGGCTAGCATTTAGCACCAGCTTGAGATGGAATGATGTCAAATGCAGACTGTAGAAGCTGGAAAACCATGCCACCTGTGTTAGCGCGGCAATAGACAACAGTATTGTCGGTATACAGATGCAAGGATGCGTCAGGGATGTTTTGACCAACATTAATTACTTTGTATATAAATTGAAAAAAGAGCGGGACCTAAAACTGAGCCTTGTGGCACACCACTGGTGATTGTTAGGTAGCTAGATGAAGATGAAGTATGAATGTAATAAAGCATTGATTATTCTCTTTAGAATTATTTGTTCAATTAGCTTTGTATAGATCTAGTAGAGTGCTGTATGAATGGGTAAATGAGGCACAGATTGTAGTGTAAAGCACTTTGAGTATCTTGATAAGATAGAAGGGTGCTATATAAGTACAGTTCGTTTACCATTGTTAGTGATAAAAATGAAGCACATTTATACCTATTATGATTTTTTGTGTGTGTGTGCATTGTATGCGACTTAACACAAAACATATGCCATCTACATTTAGTTTTATTTTTAGGTAATAGAAAAACCAACCTCTTCATTCACAACATTTTCTTTGTTTACACTGTTTACATTTATTTAAGTAGTGTGTGCGAACTGAACTAATAACATTGTGACATGTATGAAAGTGTGTGTGCAGGGCCAAGCTGCTGCATGTGTCCATGCATATGCAGCCACATTGTACAATCCACAGCTTGTCTTGAGGCTTATGATTGGATAAACCGTCTGCATTATTGTCCTAGAAAATAAAAACATACGCACAATTTACATTTTAATGAGCAAGTGGGCATCATAAAACAAATTGTCCTGGCAAAACTGTCTCCTGCAATGAAGCTTTATCTTAACACAGTAATTAAACATTTTATTGAAAACGTCATTATAAGTTAGTATTCTATTTGATTTGATTTGAATACAAGATATAAGATATATACGGTGTATGTCGAATCAATCAGAGCATACGGAGTGTCAATTTAAAAAAGATGATTACGTTATGATATGTTCATAATGTGTCAGGCCATGTGTTGCATGTTGCTTCTTGCAAATTTGTTTTGACTGCGACGTGTATGAAGAAACCATGCATAAAATTTATGCATGGCTGATGCAAAGTTCAGTAGGCCTACGCCAAACAAAATGCTGTTCAATTAAAAGGGAAGCAATGACATCCTATATAACAAGGGATATCTGTGCATACACAAGCTGACAGAAAAGCATGATGGCTCATTTATGGCATGCAATGTAATTTGGTTAATGCATTTCCCCGTGCTCTTTAAAACACTTGCACATTCAAATGTGCCATTATAATCTCTATGACAGAGGACATTAATTATGTTCACTGGCTGATCTCTGTTTCTTCACAACATCACTGATTAAAATTTCACACATTGTAATGATGTGCTTCAGAGCTAGAAGCTGTGAAGCAGTCGGAAGCATTCAGTGGACTTGATATCCTATTCTTCGGAGGTTTGTACCCCCCCCCCCCCACACACACACACACACACACTCAAAAGGACACGTGTAATCCAAATCAAAGCTGTTAAGTGCTTGAAGAGAAGCTGTATTTACATGCAAATGGCATATATCATAGCAACTCGTTCGTTCAAATATTGTGTAAATGAGGGAACAACAAAGCAACTTCTCAGAAATGTTGGTTAAAATTTCATATTTGGAAAGTTTAATTAAGCAATAGATTATATTTTGAAAGCAGCGTTCACTTTAATGAATCCCCAGAGACTGCACATAAACAGCAATGGTATCAAAGCATTCATCTGTTTAATGGATCTGAAAATTAAGGATGTAAATGGCTTTGAGTCTTCATTTTTTTATTGCTCGTGGGAATATCCCCCCCACCCCCCACCAAAAGAAAATGACACTTGCATAACCTACATTGTACTTATAGTTTCATTTTGGAAACTACATACAGTGACATGGTAGCGCACTATTCTCAAGGATGTCTATTTAAAGCATGCTTAGCCAGCAGCGTCTATACAAACGTTAAAGCAAGTTGGCTTCCACTAAACCACATTTAACGAATGCTCGCGGTCTCTTTTTCAACCAAAGGACACATTTTCAGAAAACCAATAAGACGTTTGCCTGAGAGCCTGGCTCTATATTCTGCAATCTCAAAAGAGTGCAGAGTCAGTGAACCCTGCTACATTGTGTGATGGAGGAGTGCTATGTGCCCAACGCTCACCTCTGCAAGGCTGACCGTTGTTTATCCCTGTAATGTCCATTTTATTGGGAATCTCTGCGAGACTTCGCACTACCTGCTGCGCTCAGCAGTGTGGAGAAGCCGGCGCCAGAAGAGCGGTGGTCAGTGTCTGTCAATCACAATCACAAGAACCAGTTAGCAGCCATCAGTCTGAGAAGCTGCGCCCAGATGTTGTCTGTCTCCCATCTCCACACGCACTCCCACAGAGTGACCTTCTCTCATTGTTTGTTGCTTGATCTTTCTACATTTATAAGTCGTCCAACACTTCTGATTAGTTCACTCTGTTTTTTTATTGTTTAGACATTCAGATTAAAATATATTTTTAAAAAGAAGCAAATGAAATGCATTATTTTACCCTCGAGGTAAGGTTCTATGTTTCTGTTGGAGTCTATACGAGGGAGGGCTGATGTTGGGGAATAGAGCAGTCAGAGGTGATAAGAAGGGAACACCACAATGTACTCTGGCTGCTGAAAAACAAACAGAAAACATTGATTTTATCGTCTTTACAGACTCCCGAAACTCGCCGTGGTTGATGTTTACCTGACACGAAATAAACAGTATATTGGACCGTAGACTTCTACTCTGCATTTCATTTGCCACAGTGGCCCCAGTATATGTATGTCTTTGACCTGTTCCCACCCCTAATTTCCTCCATCACATTCAGAGCAGACCTGCCAACGGTCAGCTTCATTACAGCCAATATCTTAAATCACCTCTCATGCGCTTCCCACCAGTTTGCAGCTCGGTCTCCTCTGAATCGCAGTCATTTAAATGTTCCTGTGCTGATTGTGGGTGCAGGTGGTAATACATTAAGGGACTGAGACAGCCAGTGGCACAGTGCGGAAAGACCTTCATCCATTTGCACTAAGTTTCCCCTTACATTCAGAGGCATGTCGGCCTAATTAGAGCAATGATTTTTGACTGTGGCCATATTCATATGGGACAGCTCACTTTAAGTTGTACACCAAGATGATTCTACATCATGTATACGGCACAAGGCCAATAGATTATGACACAGTCTGGGGAATTTTAAGAAGAAATTGTACATTAATGAAAGCAGAGAATGGCTGCAGAGAAGAACTGCGGCGGGGTTATTGCTCTTTTACTTTTCCTCCTTTAAGTAAAGAAGTTTCAAATCTTTGAAGACGTTTTGATGTCTGAGGTTGCAAGGAGGTTGATATTTTATTTGTTTATGTGGAAATACAAATCAACAGACAGCTATTTTTGTGATGTAAAAAGTTTATATAATGGGGTGTCTGATGTTTTGTTGTGCCCTGTGTACAATCTTTGGTTCAGTCACAAAAAAAACAAAAAAAAAACATGGTGTCTGTGTGTTTGAAGCACACTGGGTTCACAGTGTGTCTCTGTCTCTCAGCGATGAGCTCTTCATGCAGGTAAAAGCTTCAGAAAGCCCTCGGTCCATTTCCATTCTAGCTTCCAGCAGTGTGAGTGGTGTGACAGCCTCTTGGGGGAAAAAGATTATTGAGATCAGGCCTCCCCCAGCTCTGCGCCTCTGGCCCAGCCAGCCGAGCTAACCCAGTCAGGTCCTCAGTCCCCCCCCCCCCCTTACCCCCGCCCCGGGTGCCTTACAGAGCAGCCCACCAGGCGCACAGAGAGCAAAGAGGCACCAGGGACCCCTCTAATTGTCCATGCTTTGGGCAGCTCTCTGGCAAGCCAGCATGAAGAAGGCCTTCAGTCCCAAGGCTGTCCCACTGCTCCCCGCTCAGCCCTCTCTCACGGATTCAGAGGGCAATATAGTGTCTGCTTTGAGGCTGTACGTTTGACCAGCAGTCAGACTGGAAATTTGGAAAGTCTTTGAAAGTCTGTTTTTAACATGACCTGCGCAAACGACACCACCGTGCACAGAGAGGATGAAATTCACAGAGAATGGTTATTATTTTTCCAACTTTAATTTTGGGATTAACTTTTAATTCCTATATAAAATAGTCAAAACTGTTGCTATAACATGAAATATAATTTTCTAGTTCTTCAGTAGTAATAATAATAGTATTATTAGCATGAATATTTGTCACTCCAACTGATTTTCTTAATCTTAGCTTGTATAATTAAGCCCTGCGCTTACAAACAAGATTTTTTTTTTTTCAGTTTAATACCTTCCTTTGTGTTGGATCTTGGAGTACATGTTTTTTAGGAGGAGCTGCTGTTAACCCACCAGTGAGAGCTGGATGAATTGTTGAGGCCACGGCTGCTGGGAGCTGGATGAGAACTGACAAGGCCACCCGTACAAAGGAAGGGGCAGCCTCTAGTCAACCGGTGGGGGGAGGGGAGATGAAAAAAAGTGTACAGGCAGCAATAAACACAATTACTTTGATGCAGTATGTATTTATCCCACGTGGTCTTTTAATATTTTTGCGTCACTTTGTTTTCCCGCCACTAATTAGCATCTATACATCAAAAACGTCAGCTGTTTCTGCCAGTGGGTTGTTGGTGGAAAAAGAATGTGAAAATGTGCAGCCACTGAGTGGAAGATTATGGTGCACCGCTGTGACAAGCTGTCGAAAATCACTTATGGCTTCTGTTCGGCTTTTTAATTGCAGGATCAACAGAACACGACTCAAAATGTTTAGGAACAACTGATCATTTTGAAAATGTAATATCAACACATTAAGATCATCCATGGTAACACATGTCCAGTTGTCTTTTAATTAGGGAATAAGAACCATCAGAAATAAGGTTTTAGTGAAGGAATTCTGCACCATCCTTTTTGACAGTCATTCTTTTAGAAAACGTCTGGCACAAAACAAGTCCAATTGTGCTTGTGCTGTGCGTTTTGTGCTACTATTTAAAAGTTATGAGCGTAAATAGGTAGTTGAGCATGCTGGTCATGCCAGGAACAGCCATGCAGAGGGTAGCTAGACAATAGCCCCTAACTGGACTGTGACAGGGTAATTACTGTGCTCACATAATAAAATTCTCTTTACATAGGTCACCTGGAAAATGTAATTTAAAAAGCTTTATAGATTATTTTTATTGAGGCAATTAAATCAAAACGCAAAAAAGTAATTAAGTGCGGAGGTAATAATACTGTTGGTTAACAGCATTTGTTTTGAGAGAGCGATTTGTCAGCCTCGCCCCTCTAATGCTCTCTTTATAGAGCAGACACGGTTTAATTTAGAGTCTCAGATTTTATTATGTTAAACTATTTTTTTTCTTCTTTCTGCAATTATGTTTATAATGTCCAAAAAACTGAGCAGGATTTAATGAAATCATTATCGCAAGTGATAATTGGGAGTGAATGCTAGATCTGAATTATCATCTCCCACTATGTACTAAATTAATGAATCGTTACTATTCATACTGCTGGTTTATAATTATGTTAAATTGGCTGTCTTATCAGCAGTCAAAGACTTGAGATTATCAGCGTCTTGACTGTGTGGACTGTGCCAAATTCCATGTGGATGTACGCATGTTCCCTGCACAAAGAAAAAGGAGGGGGGAGATAATATTGGGAGGTTAAACTCCACAATTTTCTCTTAAAAAGATGTAAGAAGAGCTTCTGCTCAAATGCACTCTTGCTTTATGAGGGAAATCAGACTGAAAGGGTCTGTGGGGGCATTAACATCCACTTGACTCGTGGTGCAGCCGATTTTACAAGCCGCCACATACATGGAGCTGACACATCAACATTGTTGATCTCTGCAATTGTGTCAGGTAACTGAATTCAGATGATATGTTAATGGGAAGGGGAAATACGTTGCCCTTGTTAGCATATGGGCCACTTGCATTTCAGAAACTTATTATCATTCAGCCTGCACATTTCTGAGAATAACAGTAATAATCTAATTGTCAGGCAGGAGGAAAAAAAAAGAAGGCTTCATTTTCATGCTGTGAGGTCAAGATAAATTGGTTAAAATGCAGGGAAGATTGATTTCTTTGTAAATCAAATACGTATAATTGAAGTTATGCGTGTTTCACGTTCAGTAAACGGACAAAAAAGTGGAAAAACCTGCAATATATTTGTTGGAATGCATTGAACAAAGTGTTCAATGCATCACACAAGCAGAGAAGTTTGTTCTTTGTTGGAAGCAAAGCAGCTCAGCATACCTTTTGATGCAGAATGCTTTCCATAACTAAAAGCTTTTCATGCAGACATACTATGTTCAATCCACACTTATTGCCCACCAACATTAAAGCTTACATTGACATCTTTGTCATTTTATGAAAAAGAAGCTATAATAACTCTTCACATGACTGCAGTGTATGCATCCTTGTGCATTTTAATATAAAGTTTAAATAGAAAATAGGTTAAAAAAGAAAGACAGAACGGCACAGCGTGGTTAAATATCAAACGGGCGTTTCAAGGTGAGGAGCATCAATAGAAACGGAAGGTTGCTGCAGATTTCACATGCTGAACTTTGGATTTATTTGTTGCGATGGTAAACTTTCCATCTCCTGTCATTGGGAATGTGAACAGTAGAGGGCAGCTTGAATACATAAATACAAACTAGAAGGGAGCATCTCAATGCATGCACTGGTTTACATCCTGTGTTCCCAGCACACCCCTCAGCTGCTGTCTTGACAGCTGGCTGGAGACATTGTGATCAGCATCAACCCCATCACAGCTCCACACTGGGGACACAGCTGAGGGAGAGGGGAATAAAAGAATTGCAAAGTGACAGGTAATTGACCAACACCGGGCAAGTAGCAGGTAATGTTTTGAAAGCCTTGTGTCAATTCGTGTGTCACATAAAATCTCGAGTTCCCTCCTGCCTTCGCCCTCTCCGCCTGGCTGTTTCCTGCAGGTTGCAGAGAGTTACAGCACTCTCTGCTGAGGAGAGAACCTCAAAGAAAACACCAACTGGTGTTGCTTTTATTGTTAAACCTGTGTTCAGCCATTGTCTGCACCATCCCGCCCCTCCCGAGCTCCCTCATCTCCCACTTCTCTCTCTGTCTAACCCCCTCTCTCTTTTTCTCCGTGGCTCAAGATGAATCTGCCAGCATGTGCCCATGCTCTTCATCACTGTCAGGTGCCCCATGGTGGTCCTCCTCCTCGTTCTCAAACTGGGCACCAACCGCTGGCTAGAATTATTCTTCACCTCCAAAACTCTCCCCACTGTTTCTAAATAAATGTGGCTGTAGTAACCGAGGAGTGCTGCTCATCCATCTTTACGGCGCGGTGTGCCGAGTGTGCAGTGTTTACTGAAGTAGACAGAGGGTCTAATAGGCCACACTGCACTGGAAGTGTAAAGACACAAAGTGGAGCAGGTATTGGATTTCTGTTATTTGGGTGGAGAGGAAATTTGTTTTACTCCAACACTTGAAGCACTAGTTCAGATCTTTTGAAGTGGGTTTCTGCACAGAATTAAAGAACAATTAATATCTTATGTGGTATAGACAGTTCTTAGAACAAACTCAGTTTATAGAGTTTATTTACAATAAATAAAGACTGGATATATAGTCTAAGTAAGAACAAGACCTAAGCAGATTGCTGCAGTCTTTGCCTAACCTCAAAGATTTGCACCCGCTTTGAATGTTATCAACCATTAAATGGTCGTTATTAGTTGTTATCATCCATATAGGCTGCATCCAGACTGTATCTCCTAGTAGGTTTAAATGTACATTCTTATTGTTGATAATATGGTCAGGGGGTTAAGTTTAGGGTCAGTGCGCTGGCTAGTAAATGGTTAAATAAATCTTAAAAAAAAAAAAAAAACTTCCAGTTTTAGACACAGGTGAAGCTGCATAATTCAAAGCCGCTAAAAGATTTTAGAGCTGTTTATGCAATTGCTATTTAATAAACTTTTATTGCATCATAACTTTCACAATATATGATTATTTAAGTAGAAAGCTGTGGTTCCTTCAATGCATCCTGGAACAACCGTGTCACCAAATTTCTGCTGATATAGGTATATTACAAATTGACTGTGGCATAAAATGATGTAAACTGACATGTGCACTAACACCACTATGGATTTATTTTTGTGACTGCAGTTGTTTTAAGTTGGCAGCAACTCGTTTTGGTCTTGCTTGGATGAGCTGTCGGCTTATAAATCTGGTCAGAATAATTCAAACAAAGGTTATTTAAAGCGATATCTACAACATATAAGATATAAAATGTTCATAACTTATTCACAGAACTCACTTCAACATATTTAAACATATGTCCCTTTTTATCTTTTCTTCTAATAGGTTGTAGTTAAAATGACTATACACCACTTTGAAGGATTGTAGGCGATAGAAAAGATGGCTGTTCATCTTCCTAAAAAATGCAAATACTGTTTTTTTTCCTAATAAAAGAACTACTTGCAATTCAACTTTTATAGTCATTAAGTCAAAAAAAAAATGTGCAACTCTGAAGTTCATATCTTGTAGAGCAGATCCTCTAGGCTTCTTCTCCTTTTCTTGCTCGAATCTCGGTCCTCAGCCCAAATTCACATTTTAAGTTCCCCTAAGTTCAAATTTAAACAGTTTTGTAATTAACAAGTAAGCTCAGCCTTAAAATGTCACATTTATTGTACTCTCATATCTCTGAAATTCAGTCCTGAAACAGAGTGATGTGTGTTTTATAGCAGTTATGATAAGAGGCTTACACAGTCAAAATCTCAATATAGATCATTTGACAAACGTCTTTGGTGGCCACTCGTTAAATTGGTTTCACCCGCATATTTGGGCCTTCTTTAAAAGATATCTTTGAATAATGGTAAGCTGTTTAGCTTCGCTGAAAAGAGGAGGGTGAAGCAAATGAACCCCATTTTACTTTGTTTTGTTTAATCTATAATGTAGAATTTCTGTAGTTTTTTTTTTCTTCCCATGCACAGTTTGTAGCTTATATATCTCAGGACAGATTAATAAAGCTTAGACACACCTGTCTTGAATTTAAGGCTGTCTAATTCTGTGTTGCACATCAAGGACACAAGAACATATTATCTGATCATTCCTTGCATTCATTACATTAATGAATCAAATATGAATAAGTGTTCCTGCTCCGGAAAGTTCATTACCATATGCATTAATATTAATGTCATTATGAGGCGATGCTGAGCTGAACTATCCAGTGACATGTTTCAATATGCCGGTGTTTGCAAAAAAAGGCAGAGAAAAAAAAAAGAAAAGGAAAAAAATGTTTTATTTTTTCTTTATGCAAATTTAGAAAAGACACATACAATAATCACTTTGGAAAAACAAAAGTAATTTTTGCAGGATTAGAGCATAAATCACTAATTATAAATAATTGTCAGCAATTTAAGGCCGGTTTGATCTGAGCTATAATACCTGCAGTACAAGGCAAAAGTTTTCATCCTTCATTTCTTTTATATATTTGATCTCTGAAGAGACAAAGATACTTTAAGTGAGCTTGAATTTTTTTTCCCCCTTCAGGCTTTTCGAAGGTCTCTCAATGTTTGTGTCTAGATAATGGCTGTTGTTTATTTTTTATTTTTATATTATTTTGCTTCAATCTTCTCACTGCATGACCATTTAGAAGTGTTTTGTTTGTTGGTCAAACCACTGAGCAGAAACCCATGAATTCAGAAAAGAAAGAGCAAATAACAAAAAAAAAATGTAGTGTTGCATTTACACATACAGTAAGACGTAACCAAGCTAGGACTAGAGATATCATTCCTAACCTGGGCCCGATGGGCGGGCTGGTTCAGTGTCGAGCTTTTGATTGCGTCAACAGATCAGCCGCAATCCACTTATATGTCAACATGGCTTGCCATACCTTCACCAGCTGCACGCGCTTCTCCAGCTGACCGGCCTTGAGGTGAAATAAAGTGCAGTGAAGCTTCAGATGGGACTATACTGCCAGGCAGCAATCCATCACCCAAATGGACGTTCATTCAGCTGCCGCACTCAGCGGATGCACGCGACCGATGACCCAAACAGGTGA
>JARVGQ010000309.1:18870696-18881768 GCA_031762355.1 Hypsolebias martinsi
ATATTACTAAAAGTAAGACAGTGTGTCTATGAATGGCACTAACTGCAGTTTTACTGTAGTGCACCTAATTAAACAGCAAATTGTTTTTTTAAATTAAAAGAAAAAAAATCCGAAAACATTCCGACCAGTTTGGGGAAGATGGTGGAAGCCACATTTAAACAAGAATTTATCCACACAACTGGATATTTTTACAAATTATTGTGACCTGCCACGCTTTATTTCTGAAATCAGTCCGTGTTAAAGCAATTTGAAGCTTTAGGTCCCGCCCACATTTTCACACGCCAATACAGAGTAATACGGCCATTTTTTTGAAAGCAGGAAATAACAAATTACAGCCAAATGTGCATTTAAACATACGTAGCAAGATCTGTGTGAATCAAGTCAACACCTGAAAAATGATCTGAGGTGTATTATTTTTATTTCAAGTAACAATAAATTCATATACATTGTGGTGGCAGGACTTAAAACTTGTTCTGGGATCATCTTGTAGGAATACTGTTCACAATCTTGCTTCAACTTCCATGTTCTAGTATGGTGTCCATTATTATATATTTTATTTATATTTGCAAGTACTGTATCTTGCTTGGGGCGATTGTGGCTGAGTGGTTAGAGCAGTTGTCCTCCAATGCAAGAGCTGGGGGTTCAATTCCACCGGCAGTCACATGTCCAAATATCCCTGGGCAAGACACTGAACCCCTCATTTGCTATGTTTACATGTGTGAAAATCTTTGACCGGATTGAAATGTATTCAGATTAAATATTCCAAATGTATCGTTTACATGGGCACAATCTGATCATGATGAGCGTTTACATGCAGCGGGCTTTTATTCAGAATAGAAGTACTGACATGCTCAGAGTGGTAAAATCTCCTTAAAAAACACACAAAAGTAGAAGTTCCACTTCTGGGATGAACGTAAACAAACCTGAGCGCCCAAAATGGACCCGCGTCAGGTTTTAATGATGATGCAGATGTTACTTTACTCCCTGATTGAGCTGCGGGTAATACAGATCATTTTGAGCTCTTTCAATGTTTCCAGTGGAAATGTTGTGTCGCTCACCGACCAATTTAGCTTCCCCGACATATTAGCATCTAGCCAAGCGGAAATATGTGAGGTTGACATAGGTCGCACATGCACAGTCAGATCAGTTTTCCACAATCGGAATAAAATGATCAGATTAAGTGTTTACCTGCACACCATTCGGATTATGAATTGGCATAAACACCCCTTTTATTCTGATTACAAATCATTTTGGATCAAGCTGAATCAACAACAAAAAAAAATCCAAATGGGGCGTTTATACAACACATTTTATTCCGAATGGCCGTTTAATCCAATTTGATACTTATGTCCATGTAAACATAGATAGTGCCTCCGATGTGTGTCCCATTGGTGTATGAATGTGATAAAGCACTGATTATTATTTGTGTAGATCTAGTAGAGTGCTGTATGAATGGGTAAATGAGGGCACAGATTGTAGTGTAAAGCGCGTTAAGTATCTTGATTTGATAGAAAGGTGCTATTTAGGTACAGTCCATTTACAATTCATCTTCCTGATGACAATAAACCATCCATAGCGTGCACCACGGAAAGCACTTGAAATCCTTTACAGTTTTCTGAGCTGATATATAATTTGGTGCTTGATGAAGCAGAGATAGTGTTATACACATTTATTTTCAAGACTTTGAGCAAATTGTATTTGGTCCTAAACATTCCTGTGGAATTTATAAACATGGATGATTTTTAAAGAATTATAATTTTTTTGTGAATCACAAATCATTTTGTTGGTACTGAATGAAAACGTCCTGCTTTTTCCTTCTTGCCTTTTATAAAACAAATCAGTCACCTGGACCCCACATGGACTGTTGGTTGTGAATATCTGACATCCTGCAGGTGTTAGTGGAGGTGATGTGCATTTAAAAAAAAAAAAAAATGCAAAATGACATCTAATGCTTAGCGTTGCTCCTTGGTTTTCAGACCCAGGAGCGAACCTGACCATCTGCTCTCCTGGTCAGATGGAGCTGTGCTTTTGGCAGCGCTCAGAGCTATTTTATTGGCCTGCATCTCAAAGGACACCCAGTATTATCAGATTTTTCTTTCCTTAAAAAAAAAATAAAATAAAATAAAAAAGAGAGAGAGAGAAACTAAACTGAGACAGCAGCGCAGTAAGAATAACAATATGCTTAGAGAAGGAAGGGAGTAGAGAGGATAGAATGAGTAGAACGGAGGGAGTGGGACGACAATAACAACAAGTTGTCTTGCTAGCAGCCAGAAACTGTCACATTACAGATGGAATCACTTCAGAAACATGGAGAATTAATACCCTAATGAAGCTTCGAGTGGCCATTAGGTGTGTGTAATGTGGCTCCAGGGGGGCTGGGATAGATGTCCAGCAGCTTTAGGCCCTTATTTGCGCACAGTCACCTCAGCGGTAGCTTTTATTAGGGTAACATTAGAAGAAACGGGAGAATGCCACAGAAAGATAGCGTTTTATTACTCTGGTTCCCAGGGAGCCATGCTCTACCTGTCACAGGCACACAATGCATGCTGTTTTAGTTCATTTTACAGCTAAATATCTCTGGTACAAATGTTTCTGTCTGTGCAACAACATTTGGGCTATTATCACCAAAGCGTTCCAGTGCTGCCTGGAGATGACTTATTTGGTGTAATGCTTCAAACACTGTGAAAGGATTTCCGAGCAGACAGCTGTGAATATAAATTTCATTCACATTAATATACTCAATTTCTCTCTTTTTCCCCCCCACCTCGCTTCTATTCCTCTCTCCTGTTCCTTTGACAGGCCAATTGCATTCCTCTGCCTTTTTTTTATCTGCTTGCATTTTCAAGGAATGAATTGCTCTGCACCATCACTGGGCTCTGGCCAAGAATTCATTTTTAGTGGGTCAAATGTTTCAGAATGTCATTTTTGACAGGAACCAACCACCACAATGAAGACAAGGAAAGACACGGCCTGCCGATTTTTCCCTTTATTTCAATCACTGCGTACACTTTAAGCTTGGAAACTGTGCACTGCACAAAGCAGTGGCGCACATTGTCCATTTAGAAATCAATATTGAATTAAAACAGTCCCACCTCATGAATAAAAAAGCTAAACAACAACAACAAAATGAATAATGGTAAGGGGCTATTGGAGCTGCAGGACTCCACAGTCAGCTAATGAAGGTTATGTTGCATGGCAGAATTCAGTAATTGCAACGCACAAGTGAGGTATTAGACAGGATGTAGCTAATGGAAAACAATCACATTTAACATGGCTCCTTGGTTCTAGCTGTTCAATAAGTGAGCAGCAGGCTGGCTCTCAGAAAACAGGAGGCGGTGGAAGGGTGAGGCGGGTTCACACAGCACAGGGTTTTAATGTGATCGGACTATAACAGACAATCTATTTACAGTGTGCTCTGGGGAGCTAATAAACAAATGTTGAGTAATTTCAGCCAGCAGTAATTACCCTTGCAGCTGACAAGGAGAGTGTGATACGCTCTCCTTCACCTCCGGCTCAGTCCAGGAGGCTCTTTGGAGCTTGGTCCTCCTCTGCTCATAGATGTGGCTCCAGGCCAGCAGTCAAAAATACAGGATCGTTTACAGTACACTGCTTCTCTCTGGGCACTGGCGTGTCAGATCTTACACGTTGTTATCTGTTAGCCAAGCAGAAATGAATACAATTAAAAGCTGATAACAAATTTTAGAAAAACAGCAGAATTTTTTTCACGTATGCGTTGCAACCGTTTCCACGAGATCCAATTAAATCCAAACTAGCAGCATGCGAGCTAATTAACATTTGAACATGCTTTCGGTAAGATTTCTCCCGTCTTTCAGCCACGTGCTTCTATGCACTGTATCCCCCCATTTAAACAATCAGCAGGTGAAGAGAACAAATATTACGTTCAGGAAAGGAATGCATGTCTCTGCAGGTGAGATGGGCGCAAAAGGTCAAAAGCATCTTTATCCAGAGAGCTCAGACTCGATCCCTCAGTTTCGGTGAAATAGATTTTTATGCAAATGCGTGTATTGATCGCTGCACCCTTCTTTGAGGAGAAAAGTGCAAGCAATTAGATAGAGACAATCATTAAGGAAATAATCATTAACGCATCTTGTTTACATCAGCATTGATAAGGTTATCTCAACAATATGACTCCTTTACAGGACAACCGTTGCATGTTTTACTGTGCAGATAATAACTCTGCTACAGCTATCATATTTTTATTAGATATTTGTGGCAAATCCTGATATTTCCTTTCAAAACGCTGCCTTGCTGACCAGAACGCCACAAACAATGTCAGATATCAGCATTCTCTACAGAATAACAAAAAGGGAGTGGAGCGGTGACGTGCGCGGTCCAGTTTGAGGGGATGACAGACGGATAGTGAGCCAGCCAGTCCCTTATCCTCAGACAGGCAGATGTCCCCTCTCTCTGCGTGGCCGGCTGCTGACCAGGGGAGAGCCAGGCGGCTGCTGAAATGAAGAAACTTGAGAGCTCCTCGGGGGGTGAGCTGGTCATTTGATGTCCAGCACAAGGGCAGGGTGTGATGCTGAATGAGCTGAGGGAGGGAGGCAGCCTCTGCAGTCTGTTGCAAAGGCCTGGTCTGATGGGTGGAGAAGGAGGGAAAGATGCTGAGCACAGACGGAACATTTTATCCATTTTGTCAGAAAACATTTGTAAAACCCAGACTCTTGTATGGGTTCAGTGTGAGTGAGAATATTTAGGCAAATTGAATTAAAAGAAATGTTCAGATGCTTTAAAGCAGAGTTCTGCGGAAAGGTTACAAATAATTATTTCCTGTTGAAGGTAGCTCTTTCAGTTACCTCTGTTTAGAGTAACACTGTTTAATGGTCTGCAACCTGCAGCTCTGGAGCACATGTGGGTCTTTGGTCCCTCCACAGTGGCTCTTTCAAGCTTTTACCAAAAATAACATAAAAATGAAATTTTTAGAATGTTATATCCACCCAAAAAAATAGTTTTTGCAGTTTTCCTGTCAATTAATTTGCAAATATGTGGATATTAATACACAGTGTAAATTATACTCACTTTAACTTCATGCTTTATTTCTTCAAAGTAGGATACTGTTACTCCACTATTAAAAAAAAAGAAATAAATTGCATATGTCTGCACAGTTCATTGTTTTAGTTTTTTAATTAATTTATTTATTTTAAGGAAAACTATCCTTTCTTTTCTTTACAATAATCCACTCGTCAGTACGGTGACCGACACTTCTGCGATAAACTTGCAACCTGGACATGGACACAAGTGATCCCCTGCAAACCTAAAAGGAAGAAATGAGTAAAGACAATGGATGGATGGATGGATGGATGGAATCCAGTCTTTTCTTTTGTCTCAATGTAACTATATCAATAAATGTTAACAATCATTGGATGTTTTTAGTTTTATAATTTTACATCTACTGGCCAGAAAAGCCCCCCATATCAAACTTAAAGTGGCCCATGGGCCACCAGTTGATAATGACAATTACAAGTTTTGTGGCTCTGGACACGTTAAATTTAGTGACCGAAAGGGCAGAAATGTCTCTTTTGATCGTAAAGGTTACAGACCCTTGGACTAGACCGACAAACTATAGTCAAAGTGGATTTTTGGTTTTTTTAAACATCTCAAAGCTTCAAAATATCCTTGTGATTTTTAAAACTCTAATTTATAAACATTTTGTATTTTAAACAAGTTCATGCTGTTTATAAATAATTATGTGGTTATTTGCAAGTGCAAATACAGTAGTTGTAGCTGTAGCTAGCTGTATCTGTTCAGTGCATCTTCGGCCACATCTGGCAGGAATATCATAATATTTCTGTCAGAATAAGTGTGTAATTAAAAACTGAAGGTGTTGTGAAGGGTGGAAAAATAATCATTTGAAATAGTTGATATTGGGGTTGCTTTGAGACAGCAGCAATGCACTTTATTTCAGATTATAGCTTGCCAATTTGTTCAAAGTTAAACGTATATGGTCATGCACATCCAATATATATATTTTAAACCTTTCCATATTTTTTTAAAATGTATCCCTTTATATCACATCTGTGTCTAAACAATCCAATTATCTAGTAATAATGGAGCACTTTCACATTTTTATTGTCTTATGGCCAAGAACTGTCTATGATTGTTCACTGCATGACTACAACTGAAGTCCCACTAAAATATGTGAAGTACTGTCACATTGGAAGCATGGCATCTTTCTTACCTGGCCTGGCTTCATTCTTGCAGGCAGCAAAGAGCCCTTTGAAGGCTTCAGAGAGGAGATGAGAGGAGGCCATACCTGCAGAGGGATCAACTATGCTGAAGTGCCAGCACCACAAAGCTGTAATTAATCGCCAGCAATGGCAGCCTCAGTCCTGCAGCCCCGCTCAACATCTCCCCCACGACAAAACCTGCGGTCAAGAGATGTTAGGCAACATTAACTGCCTATACGGTTTCCATTCTGTCGAGGAGAGGGAGGGAGGGTGTGTGTAGGTGGGTGTGGTGGTGTCTCGGGGTGGGTCTGTAGATACTGTGGGAGCTCAAGCTAGGAGAGCGATGGCGCATAAGCCATGGCTATGTACCTTTCATCTTGGAGGAGATTTGGAGAGGTTTCAGACCACAGAGACTTCTTAATTCTCACTAATTCATTTGCGTTCCAGATTCACTGGGCCAGGGATAACCTGAGAATGATAATGAACTCGCAAGGGGAGTGCATGGTCCCTTGCCTTTGAATGTGCTCAGAATAGATTCAGATAATCTTTCCTTGTGAATTTTTCTGGAGGAGAAGGATCCTGTTAAGAGGGATTGCTTGTCATGAGTTGCTCTCCAAGTTGGGATGTTTGAGAAAGTATTTCTGCGCTTCCAGATCAGAATTGTATGTAAAATGAATATTTATTTGCAAGCTGCAGTATCCAAAATCAATACATCCTACCCACCACCTTACATAATTTTTTTTTCCCTCTCTTTGGAATATCAAGTTTCATCCAAACAATATATTATCATCACAAATGAGGCTGTGGATATTTACATTTATGGATTGCAATGCCACATATTCAATAGCACACACAATGTGTTTGAGGCTAGAAATACTTCTGTTTAAAAAGTGGTAAGTTTTTAGTTGCATCTATTAAAATATTTTACATATATACTTATTTTTATGGCAAAAAATAAATCAGTTCTGTTACAAATAACACGCTTGCACCTGAACTCGACAATCACAGGCAAACTGTCTTCTGCACTCAGACTGAAATCTCAATGGAAAGAATTTTCCATATGCCTCTTTATAGCAGGCTGACAATGAATAGAGAGATTTTCAAGAGATTTACAGGTCTGCAGAGTTCTGAGGGATAGATTGAAAACTTGTGTGGAAAAAAAAAAAGAAGGAGAAGGAAAGCTGTCTTACTTGGAGGCTGGTCTCATCTTTGGTCAAACAGAAGTGAGCTTAATTTGTGGGTCTGCCAGGGGAATTTCAAAGGGAAAAAAGCTTTGAGTGACGCTGAGCTTGAGCTCCCTGATGTTAGTGAGATGAATGAAAGCAGGATCTACAGGCTGCAGGCCTTCTCACACTCTCACATTAACAAAGGTCCTTTAAGGTTTTCATCAATTGTCTTCGGTAGAATGAAGTAAAACCCAAGACTGTGTTTTAAAGGAGCGTGGCAGCTTTTATCATCACCTTGATCAAGATTTGTCAGCATGTCACAACTTGAGTCAAACAAGCGGTAATTAATGGTAGTTTCATGAAAAAGACTGTTGTATGTCAAAAATGTCTTATTGTTAAACCTTTATTTAGGCTGCTTTATTATTTATAATATACAGTACATAGGAAGGTTATAGACAAATTAGTTTAAAACTAAAAATAAAATTAATATGTACAAATCCCATTGTTTATTAAATTCTTGTCTCTCTTGTAAATGAGCCCAGAGGCTCAATGGGATTAAACTGTATAAATAAAGGTTGAACAAACAAAATCAGAATCAGCTTTATTGTCATTGCACTGAAGCTCAACAAAATTACATTTCAGTACAGCCCGTCTGAGTAAAACATAAACAACCGACATGGGGGGGCCAGAGGTGTCTGTGGCCGCGGCCTCATGGGAGGCGCAGACTTTTTCGGTTAGATAGAAAAAAGAAACATGGGGGAAGGGGTGGTATGAAAAAATCATATCTCACACTGTATCCTAGACGGGACGCAATGTGAAAGTTGCAAAAAAACAACCTCAGCACAGAAACAGCAACATACTGATGACATCATGATGCATATATGCATGAACGGAGCTGTTCACATAACATCCAGGAAAGTTTCAGATAGTTGGCCAATTCAAGGCCGGTCGAGAAAATTGTATCAACTGCGTTGAGAGATCAGCTGACCAGATCCATAATTTACTATTTGAAGATATGCAAAGAGAGGCTCCAGTAGGGTTCACAGGACAATGAGCAAAGCAGCAGGGAAGCAGAAGCATGAGGGAGCGTCCTTTTTTCTTGCTTTTTTTTTTTTTAAATACTTGATTTTGAATTACGGCAAAACTTTGTCATTTACTCACATTTTAAAGCTGTAATAACATCTGTTGAACAACATGAAATATTGAGTTCAGGCTGTTTTCTGTAGCCAAAAAATGGAAGAATTCACCCTCTGCCTTTTCAGTGTTTCCAGACAGAAGACTTTCTGTGCCATTGTGCAGGACTGGCTGGCCTCGATAGGATGACCCAAGATTTTGACAGGACAAAATATAAAGCTGCTCTTTATTCTGTGGATAACTCACCAGATGCAGGCATGGGAACTGCTTTAATCAATAGAACATGTGGGTGTGCGGTATGATTTATTCCAGGCTTTGCTTTGTATACAAAGAAGCCTCGGTTATTGCCACAAGAGCGAGCTGTAACGAGACCCACTCAATTTTCCCTGAAAGCTTCTGTTGCGATGGTTGTTGCCGTGGAGTGTTTACAAGTGCTATCTGATCAGCCTCAGAGGCTTGCCAACGAGACAGATGATTAGGTATGGCAAACAAGCCTCATCACCAGCTAAAATTGATGACTCAATGCTGGATAACAGACAGCTTTCTTTGCATCACGATAAGGCCCTGACAGTCCTACACCAATCAAAACTGGGCCATTGCTGAGCAGAAAGAAAGACATTTGTAATATCATTAAATCCAGATATGCCTCTCCTCACATCTGGCAGGCAGCCATGCGTGTAGGTGGTGGTGGTGGTGGTGGTTGTGGTGGTGGTGTGTGTGTGTGTGTGTGTGTGGGGGGGGTGTGTGTTAAGGGACAGAAAAAGAGAAGCAAAGCAAGAAAAAACACTCGGGGCAATCATTCCTGGCAGTGTGCTGGCAGCTGCAGTGTTTTTTTTTTTTTTTTTTTTGTAATTTCAATATGTTTCTGTGCACCTCAAGCCTGGGCACAATAACAGCTTACAGATTGCTTATGTCATCATTTTTTTTGGACAAACTTTTCAATTGCTTTTGACCTTCATCTTTAGCCATCTGCTTTCTCTTCGTCTTTCTTATCTCCTTCCTCAGTCTCTCCAATGTAGTCTCACCTTACATTAATTGTGTGTGTCAAAAGGGGACATGTTGGTTTCAAAAGCAGCAACTAGTGATAGCTTATTCAAGTAATTAAACAATTAGGTTTTTTTTTTCTGTCCAGAGCAGCTGAAAAAAAAACCAACAAAAAAAAAAAAAACAACTGAACACTGACATATTTTCACATTAACATGACTACGGTGAATAAAAGTAACATCAGCATTTGATTTAAAGCTGCTTATATAGTGGTGATAAGCTTTACTTCCCTTTTTAAGTTCAGCAGTTTTCAGTCAGAACAACTCATTAAATGGAAAAACAAAACAAAAAACAGCATAAATTTTTAGTTTACCATTTTCTGTCATTATGTGCATTTTGTCTCTGAGCCTGTAAATCTATAAAACTGAAGTGAAAGAAACAGCATTCATTCAAAATGTGTTTGCTTTATACCGTTGTGAAAATGCTACTGTATAATGCTGTCACTTATAGGTCTAAAACTTTCCCAGACGATTAAGTTAAGTGGGCTAAAGTCTAATTACTAAAGGAACCACTGGGTGTGACTTCCACTTTTTCTAATTCATCAAATTATTTAGTGCTTCTATCTGTTTCTGTTTCGTGGAACCACATCTCAATACATTTGAATTTATTGAATGTTAAATAGACTCCTTGAGTCTGTAACAATATGCCACATGTTGTCTCTGTTATGAGACAAATCATTGTCCGTTTTGATTATTAGAACAAAAGATCTGTGGAAAATTGTTTGTCTTATTGTGTTTAAACTTCCCTAAATTTTAACACCAAATAATATGTTTGGCTGAACCAAGCCTGAGCAGCACGGTGGAGCAGTTAGTAGAGCTCCCGCTTCTTAGTGAGCAGGTTGCCACAGTTCAAATCCTGGCTGGGGGGACTTTCTGGGTGGAGTTTGCAGGTTCTCTCCATGCACACGTGGGCTTTCTCCAGGTACTCCGGTTTCCTCCCACAGACCAAAGACATGTATATGGGTACTCAAATCTTTTTGGGCTCTGGGACCCCTTACTGGGGAGAAAGGTTTCAAGGACCCCCTCGTAACCCTCTAGTTTATTAATTATTATTTTATTTTTTCAATTTGTTTCTTTAATGCAGTGGAAATATATGTGTAATATAAATACTTAAGACCTGTTATTTAATAGTTTTAATACATTTTTTATACTTTTTACTGTAAACATGAGGTATTTTTCATTCAAGACACACTTAAGTAACACATTTTTCAATTTCAACTTCCAAAAATGAAAATTTTGAGAAAATTAACAATGTCAAAAACCACTTTAAAACTTTATTAATATAATGAACATAAATGTACTGTCACTTCTTCAAATTATTACAGAAAACTCTTTACAAAGAACTGAACAGAATCGTAACAGCAGTATCCATACCAAGTAACAGGGCTTGGTTTGTAAACTGATCGATGATGGAACACAAGTGGTGGGAAGGGGGAGGGAGGGTCCTCCCCAAGAAAATTTTGAATAAAGTAGATGTGATTTCCTGCATTTTGGTGTTTGTTAACAGGTTGTTAAACATCTATGTGCTTGTAAAAAAG
>JARVGQ010000309.1:19040428-19050741 GCA_031762355.1 Hypsolebias martinsi
TAGTATATATTTTAGAGAAGCCTTTTCCTTTTAGTCACACTTTCAGACATCACCCTGCTTATTTAAAGTAGCAAAAGGCCCAATCACAACTCCATGCTGTGCTGACCAAACAGCCCTCCACTTGCTGTAGCTCATCTATACAGTCATACGTACAGGCTTAAACACGCCACAGTGCAAAGCAACACACCCTCCACGTCAAGTCAGAACACAGGGAACAGTCCGAATGAGAACAGAAAACTGTACCCGACAGCATTTTACGTTTGTTCAAGTGCACGGCAGCTGATAGCACATGAAGACAACAGAAACTTGGAGAGCAGGTGACAGACTTGCTTTTCCACTCGCATCAGCCAGCACTTCATTCCTCTTACCTTCAAGTTGTTCCCGCTCACATAATTTCCACTGTGCTGTGTTCTCCCATGAGTAAAGACAGGCTGAACTCTAACAGTATAGCTTAAAAAAAAAAAAAATCCACCTTAATGCTACGCCCAAACCCGTGACGTCAGAAATGTGTCTCCTCTGCCTCAGTCCTGCCGGCCTTCTGAAAGCTCCGGTGGTTTGGTAGCACTTCCCTGTGGTCACGAGCAGAAAGGTAAGCAGCTTCGCCTCCCTTTGCAGATATGAACCTGAGGGTGGGGCCAGTGGAGCGGCAGTTCACGGACACACACACACACACACACACACACACACACACACTGTGGGCTCAAACAAAAGACATGAGTGAATCTGCTCAGACTATATTCTTATCACAAGGTGTCCTTAATTTAATCAAGTTCTGTGTTTGTGTTTCGTTACAAAAAACAGTGCATACTGTTTAAAACCACACCTTACTTCAACAGATCTGACTCACTCCAAAATTATGTTAGAGGACTTGTCAGTTGAGCAAAACGATAATTAAAGTGATTCCATACAATGGTATGAAATTACACGCATTAGCAACGTGTGACTGTCACCTCTGTCTAAACACAGTGCGGGGAAAAAAAAAGATTACATTTCTTGCATTTAACTACAAAACCTTCAAATTACAAAAAAAAAGTTATTTATAGTAGAGTTTAAATCCTCTTAGACAAAAACGATTAATATTTCTCTGTGTTTCGTTTTAGGTTCAAACCAACGTTTAGCATAGAAACTAACCTGAAAACAAGAAGCGATAACCTTCAATAAAGAATAAATAGTTCAGATTATTTGAAGGGCGGCACGGCGGTGAAGCGGTTAGAGCCGTTGCCTTGCCGAGAGAAGGTCACAGGCTTGTCTCCTGGCCTGAGGACATTCTGGGTGGAGTTTGCACGTTCTCCCCGTGAATACACGAGTTTTCTCCAGGTATTCTGGTATTTTTCCACGTAACAAAACCATGTATGTTAGGTTAAACCGTAACTCTAAATTGTCCAAGGTGAACCAGGAAAATCATATTCCTGCCTTTTCATTTGGCCTACATGTTCTATAGTAGCTTTCACATTAAGTGCTATGAAACCTTTGATATTGGCGCTGTTTTAAAATGGCAGAAATTCACTTTAGTCTTGGCCTTACTCAAGACTTTCTGTTAGTTTGTGAGTCCAGTTGGAATTAAAGTTACTCAAACTAAAACCCATTCAAAAAGTTACACAACAAATAAAATATTTATATTTAATATTTTTCATAGATTTTCCGCTGAACACTAATCCCAAAGATCTGATATCATTTTAAATACCTTCCTATTGAAACTTTTGCATCTGAGTCATAGAGTTTTTTTTTTTTTTTTTTTTGAGTCATACAGTTTTAATCTGCTCCTTTTAAAGTGTAAACGCTACAACTCTCCCTGGCGCTGTCCAGTCAAGAAGTCATAAATCCTAAATCAACTTTCCATTGCGAAATGAGTCCTGTGCCAACTTTTTATCTGCAGTTTCATGCTTTTGCTCAAGAAAGTGCAGCCCGTTCTACAAACAGCACAGCAACCGCCGCGAAATGATAAGCAGTGATGTGATCAGGAGGGGTGTAGGTAATTCCACAGAATTAAATCTTCTCCTTACTTTTAAGTTCTCAGATTTCTTTCATATCTTCCAATCTATCTGTGTTTTGGGCTTTCCTCACTGTCAAACTGTTACGTTAGATGCGTGACATTGATACAAGATCTGATGAAAGGGGAATGTCACCACTTTAGATAAGACGCAATGAGCCAACACCAACACCTAATCGCTTGCCAAAATCAGTTTCCTCCCTGGTTATGAGGTAATTCTCCGTTTTTTATGTTTAGAAAAATTGGAGCCCCATAATGGACCTCCTGCCAATTTGATAAAGGAGCTGAGAAGATCCCCTTTGGAGGCTCGGTACACCAGTTTGTTACTCGTGTGTTGATCATTTTTGGCAGCCAGCTGTTACTCCCAGTTAAACAAAACCTCCTATTTAGACTCTCGTCCTCATCTGTTCTCTCCCAACCACAACTGTGCTCAAGTTATACGCACCGCAGCACCTCTTCCATCATCCTTGAGTTTATTTTCAGTTTTGTCTACACGACTTATTTTGTGTCATTAAAAAAAAAAAAAAAAAAGTCAGAGGCACGGTGGTGGTGGAGACTGGGAGTTCCTGAGGGAAGACTAAGCACAAGGCCCAGAACCACAGCTGGTAATCTGGTAGGAGGTCATGCAAAAGTAAACACAAACTTTTAAAGAGGATCTGTATAGGCCATTACTGCACAAGCAGTGTGGGATGGGAGGAGATTGTACAAAGAAAAAAAAAAAAGAGAGAGAGAACATGGGGTCCCTATGAGAACTTCCCACCTCCCGTGTGTGTCATTTGTTAGAGCAGGCAAAACAAAAACTTTTTCCCACAGAAGTTTCGAGCCCAAGTCTGGTCAAAATCAAAGCCGCAGGGTGTCGCTTTACATTAGTGTATCAAGTAGTGACATATTTAAGAACCAGACTTTAGCTTTCATCATGTCCACTTGTCATGCTCAGCCCTAATTTAACGTAATGGCCCTGCTGATGATCAAAAGTGCTTAAAGCTCAAGTCAAGTATGAAGGCAGATCTGTGCATTTTTCAGTAGAGATCTGAGATCATTCAGTGATTTCTCAAAATCATTCTTGTCCCTGATCTAGGGTCTGCTATGGTACATTAACCCCACCTTATCACATAGCTCAAATATTTCCCCCCTAAGCATTGCACCATAACAAACCCATGGACCTGCAAAGAAAAAAAAAGTCAGCTAAGCAGAGAGGAGTATGTTTCAGTCTGTCCGTGCACGTTTTTTTTATTCACTGATCAAAAGAGGGCAAACTTGAAAGAGTTGGGGTCTTCAGAAAGCCTTTTCCAGTTACTGCACACGCAAGAATCCCACTCAGACTGCACGGAAAAGATAAGAAGTACCGGTAATTCACTGCACTCTCTGGTGACCAGACCAAATGTGAGCTTTTTTTTTTTTTTTTCTCAAAGCAAGACCAACGTTTAGATAAAACAAGTTGGTGAGCGAGAAAGCTTTCCCCTGAGTCATAATTATAACCGTTGCACAGTGTCCCTTCATCTGAAACAATGCAACGTTGTCTAAAGTGGGGCGTCTATCAATAACTCAGCATGTTCCATCTTTTGATGATCACATGAACTGAGGTTCCTAAAGTAAACATGCACACTGGAATGTTACAAAAACATTTATTTAGTCACTAAATCATGCAAAAAAAAAAGTATTTAGCGTAGCGGAGATCTACTGTACTAAGGACAGTACTATCCTAAACTGTCGATAGGACAACTTAATGGGGAATGGGATATTTTTCCACATGAATCAACCAGTTACACTTCCAAGTAAAAATTCCAAAGGTATAGTATCATTCCATGTTGAAGTACATTGGGAAATACAGTTGGAAAGACAAAAAGTGTGAATCTAGCATTTTTTATTTTTATTTTTACTTAACACTCACTATCAGAGCCAGTGTCCTGGCTGGAGTTGGTATAGCTGCCCGTTTGTCATGCTGTGGTTCATTTGCTTGCTACACTTCTTGTTAAGAGATAATAAGGTTCACTTCATCTGTTTCAGCAGTGTGATATTGTGCAAATTGCAACACAGGAACTAGAGCCAAAATGCCCAGGGAGACATGATGAATATACGCTCAGAAACAGTGGCAGTGCCATCTAGAGAAAAATGTCAGTTTACATCCTTCAACAAAGTTCAGTCAGGTCATCTGGGCAGTTTTTTCTATTTGTTGAGACGTTTCGTCCTTCATCCAAAGAACTTCATCAGTCCGAAGAGCCACAACAAATTTAGTTCCACAAGCAGCAAACCCACATATCAACAGGACAATAATAAGGGAAGCAGCCTTACCACCACCTCCAACGTCTAGACTTCACTATGGAGGGGGAGAGTGCTCCGCATCATGAAGGACTCCACTCATCCGGCACACAGTCTGTTCCAGCCCCTCCCCTCAAGCAGGCGGCTGAGGAGCATTCAGAGCAAGACCACCAGGCTCAGAAACTGTTTCTTCCCTGCAGGTGTCAGACTGCTGAACTCAAACTGCACTTACCGGTAATTCAGCTTCATCTCACATTTTTTAAAACTTTATTATATATTTTTTCTTAATATCAATACTCTTTTGTATTTATTTATCTATTAATTGTTAGGCTTCTTGATCTGGGACCTGAGTGTGAATTTTGTACCATAAACATGCGAATGTGAGCTGGTATGACAATAAAAAAAAATTATTGAATCCTTGAATTAGTTTGCTGGTGATGAGAAGGTTTCTGGGGCCCGCCCTCTCCTCCGTCTATTCCTCTGAGGCAGCCATAGCCAAAGTGGTTCAAAACATCAACATGAAAACATCAGAGGAGTCAACGGGGGAGAGGGCAGGCCCCAGAAACCATCTTATCACCTGCAAACTGATTTGTCTATTATGTTTGCTGCTTGTGGATCTCAGTTTGTTGTGGCTCCTCAGACTGGAGAAGTCTTTTGGATAAAGGACGAAACATCTCGTCAAAAAAAGAAACTGTCCAGATGACCTGACTGACCTTTGTTGGATTGTCTACCTGGATTATTGATAATGAACTTTGCAGATTACATCATTGTTAATCATGTTAATCACATGACGACCAAACATCAGTTTAAAAAGTGCAGGTTTCTGCAGGATAAAAAAAAGCAAAACGTCTCGTCGTTTTTCTTTAGCAATAAATCTGTGGCAGATTTAGAACTGCAGCTCAAGACCCCATGGCCTGTTTCTGTAAATATTACAGCAAAACAAAATAAACACTGATAAAGAGGGTCAAGTAAATCGAGGCAAATGTCTCCATTTTGTTGCATAAATGTTTGAATGGTATTTGGAGATACGCAAAAGTTGCCTATTGAGAGCACACAAAGGACCGATTCAAGTGGGGTCACTGTGAATGTTACACGGGCTGAGAGTGGGAAGCGTCCAAGTGTTATGGCCTGGAAACGTGCATAACAGAACACGAAGTGGGGCCAAGTCTTCCAGTCTATTTCACTGGTGGACAATCGGGATCTGTGTAACCAATCTGCTCAACCATCAGAGTTATTGTAGCACAACCGTAAGGCCTAGGACAAAGAGAAACCTCTGGTATAGTAACCAAACGGTGCTTGATAAAATCCATGCTGCTTCTTGTCGATGTGTTGGCTTCAGAGGGGCAACAAAGGTGATTCATTATTCCCTGTTCCCTGAATGTAGGTCAGTTTGATGGAGAGGACATCCATGAGACAAAACTTTCCAGTTTCTAAACACACTCATTCTGTGCAGTGGTGCTTGCATTTGACATTTTTTCCTCATTTTATTTCATTACGTGGGCGTACATTTTTGAATGAGTCCCTTTATCTTGCTTTATGAGCCCACTGGACGTGAGTGGGCTCCCTGAAGGCAGCGTGCTCTCCACCATATTATGCACCATTGTAAACGAAGACGGTCTCGTTGCCTCCGGGGGACCAGGAGAAAACACTGATATTCTATTCTGGGCCTTGTGATTTCTGCATCCACAATTTGGACACAAGTGTTTCGATTCTATGCGCTCAAATTCTTCAAACGGCTTCGCCCGAGCGGTCTGCCTCGCCGTAACGCTCATCTGTTAGCTCGTGTGAACAGCTGTGCCCCGGGATCGCCTGCGTGTCGGGAAACAGCTGTGGGGATTCAAAAATACCTTAACCGATTCCACATTCTGCCCAAAGGAGAGCCAGCCATGTGAGATCATGGTTTTAGGTGTGTCCAATTAGCTGGGCCAACTTGAAGAGGAGCACTTTCAGAGAACACACATGCTCTTCTTGCCGAACAATTAGCGGCGTTGTGCCAAAACATTTGTCACTGCTTCATTAACAAGACCTTCTAAAAAAAAGTGATTAAAACACTGTTTTTGTTTCATCCTGTTAAGACTTCCTGACGTTATATGATCTCATTGATTCTCGCAGGATCGGACTTTGGGAACCAAATGAAGCGCTTTGAGCAGGTCACATAAAATCTGTACATGTGGACGCATTTGGAGACAGAGCGAAGCAGCGGTTTTTGTCACCTCACCCCCACCAAAAAAAGTAACCACAATTAACACAAAGAACATATGGAAGAATGGTTCACTTCACCCAATTTTACTGAAACCACAGAAGACATTTAGTGACTCCCTTTTTCTGCCAAGTTGCGTGTCTGTGATCTCAGAAAACAAGAACACAAGCCCCACTAAGCGTGCGCTTTTCTTCCACTCAAGTACACATCATTTTCCTAAAGCCTATTTTTACATAAGGGAAATAACGGTGACACGGGGCAGGATAGATAAGTGTGCACATCTGTCATGGAGTGCTGGCTTTAAAGTGATCGTATGCTCAAAGTCTCCATTTTACTTCAAATTTACAAAGCTCAACATCTCGACAGATTGCCTGTGAATGCCACAAGAGACTGTAAAAAAAAAAAGCCCTGGAAACTCATTTTCTTCTTTTAATGATTCCAACCGCTGGAATAAAAGCAGCTGACATCATCTCACTCTATATGGACTAAAAACAAAACCCTGATGGGAAATTCCATCCAGTCACACACACACACACACACACACACACACTCTCCAGGCACTTCTTCAGAGCAATTTTCTTCGACTGGTGGACCCATTTGTGTATGATCCAGTGTCAGCTCGAACCCTGGTGAACGAACGACTTCCACAACAACCGTTCGGCTCATCGCAGCGACAGAGAAGGCCGAATGTTTATCCCTGCAAAATAGTTCCCACGACCCCTGCACATGGTCGAGAAGCATTTCTCAGTAAATTGCTGGAAGCAGGAAATGAGGAGAGTTCAAAGGTCGAAGTGTCTGCAACGACCCCGGCTCCTCTGAGATGCGCTGAGAGGAAGGAGTAATAGTTAACGAAGTTGCTTTTTGTGGATGCGTTACGTGACAAAGGTGGCATTATGCTCAAAACAGCTGAGAAAACAGCTGGCTGCTGAAAGATGAGTTATCTGTGCACAATGAGGGGGGTTAAAACATATCCCACCCACTCCAAACAAGATTGAAAACAAGACTAGCATTACTTTCGGTAATTTAAACCCACTGGCTCTAATATCACATGTTATTCTTCATCACAGCTGCTTTTCTAAATGACTGTTTATTCTGAATACTCACCTCAAACCAGAGCTTCTCATATGGGACTGACATCCACGATCATCCATGACAAAACTCAATGGCTTAACCAAATCCTTGGGACTAGTCAAACACAAACAGAGAGAACAATCCATTTTTTTTAGTGCGAGGTTTCACATTAAAGGTGACAAAAACTGAGCTGCTGCTTTCAGGCGACACTGGGGGAAAAAAAGGCTAAAATCCTATGTGGGCGAATCCCATATGAGGTCACCAGTTTAACCATTTCATCAGTTTTGATCGTGAAATTAAGTTAATTGTCGTACCTTACCTTGAATCCAGATGGTTTCTGAAGCAGTTGTCAACTTCCATCAGGAAGAAGAAAGGGAGAAGTTAGCTCCAAACAGGTTCGATTTGTTGCTGTGAAGTATCTTATGCAGGTTCATTCCAGTGTTTATCCTGGGCTCCTTCCGATCAGAAGTGCATTATTTACTCTATAGTCAACACAAACGTGCCCAACTTTCATCCGTAACATCGCAGGCAGACACGCCAAACTCACAGCTGCTGCATTGCAACGCAGAGCTGGAAAAAAGTTGGGCGGTTCTCCTGTTCCTGTCAGAGGTCCCAAAGGAGCCTTTTTGCTTTCGTCCAGGTTTACATTTTAAAACAGTTACAGTAAAAACTCACCATAAAACGTCACATGCAACGCTAACAGTTAATCCATTCAACGTAAAATAAGGGGAAACTCGTGAAAAACCGCAGCAGCGTCGCTGTTTATTTCTGCTCCTGTTTGCCCACAGCGACACCTGGTGGTTGATTATGAAACTACAACAACATCTGCCTCCATCAGCAGGTCGCTGTTGTGTTCCTCAATTACATTTACATTGGGAAGTATTTTTCTATATTTAATGTTTGTTTGTTTTTTCTCTATATATTATTTAGCTGGAACAATGAAAATATTTGGTTTAAAAAGTCCTTTTTTTTTTCCTCAATTGAGTACTGAATATGAGAGTGTGGGAGTGGTGGTGCAGAGGTGAGAAGAAGATGGGCCTGTGATCTGAAGATGGCCGATTCAACTCCTGGTACTGACAACATCAAAATGATGTGATAGGTGAAGCACCCACACCTGCCCCACCCTCATTTGCCCCACTCTGGGCCCTTGAGCAAGGCCCTTAACCCCCACCGTCTGCTCCAGCTCTCTGCTCCACACAGAGGGATGTGGTAGCTTGGTGATCTGTGGTTGCATCAGGAGGGGCATCTGGAGTAGAAATAATTGCTAAATCTTCATGCGAGTTAGTACGCTGTGGCAACTCCTGAAGAAGGGAGCAGCCGAAAGAAGAAAATGTGAGCACAGTACTGAATATATTTGTACAAGCTTGTGGTTCAAGTAACTGATTGGTTTTCATGGACAAACATCACTGTGTATCAACAGCATAGCAATGAAAATGTATCCCATGCTGTTTAATAACTTTACTTAATGGATGCATATACAAAGCAAAAGTATTTGACCAAGCACTGAACTCTGAGGAACTCCATGACTAACTTTGCTCAAGATGAGAGTCTGCAAGGAAGTTAAACTCAAAGCAGTTTGCTCTGCAGATAAATAGTATCGACTTACATTTATGTACTGTATATGAATGTTTCTGAGCTGACTTCTGCTGTGACTTGGTGCCATACATAAATTAAATTGAATTGAATACTGACATTAAGTTAAATAAGGAATTAGAAAAGTTTACATTTCCATGTAAGAAACGTTTACCTGCAAAATAAAATATCATCTCAGGTGCAGCTTGGACAAGTTTTCTTCAACTTGCAAGCTCATAAGCATTACACTCTTCATTTTATGCATTTTTCAGTAGTATTTAAAAAATAATAAGAACAAACTTGACAACAATAGCTAATTACACATGGGTTTAGGTCATGTGTGTGCTACATTTTGAAATCAGAGGACCAAAATGAGAAACACATTGAACTGGGGAGCAACCATTCAGCCAGATCTGTTTTTTTTTTTTTTTTTTTTGTATGTCAGATAAAACATTGTAGCATTTGTTATGGACAATTTTGGGATTACATGACTAGAGACTCAAATTTTGAGACAGCTTTCTTTTGATTTTGAAGCATTTATGCTCTGATATGACTGCAAATATGGGATCACAAGATTAGTTTAAAAATCTACTGATTAATTAAACATTCTGTTTTTGTACCATATGTTTTTAAGTGTTTTTGTATTTGAGCACACTGAAGTCTGGTAGAAACTGTTCAAATGCTACGTTTGACCCTCAGGTCATGATTCAGCCATGCATGCTTTAGATTAATATATAGTTTTAGGTTTGTAATCTCCTAAAACTGAAGGGGAAACAAAATACACGATACTAATGTAGTTTAATAAGCAGTGACAGGTTTTGTGACTGTTCAGTTTCTGATCAGTTATGAACATTTTCCACGTTCCTTGAATATTCTAACCTCCTTTTTCTGTTTTAATTAATTTAGTCTTTTTATAGTATGGAGCTTCAGAAAACACAAAAACAAAGTCAGAAGCAACACATTTTTATGAAAACAGGTTTTATTCAAACTTAAAAAAAAACCATGTAGATAAGTAAATGTTTACCCTTAATGCTTAACTCATTTACACACAAATACACACACATACACACACACACATACACACACACACACACACACACGCACACACACACACACACGCACACACACACACACACACACATATAGTGGCGGGCCGTGCATTTCACACCTAGGCCTTCAGTAGTGCTCCATCTGAATCAATCCAACCCTCAATAACTATTT
>JARVGQ010000309.1:19062907-19073228 GCA_031762355.1 Hypsolebias martinsi
TCAAAACAAGCTTCAGTGCTTCAGAGAAGCTTCATTTGCCCATCACTACTTTTAAGCAAAATTGTGTAGCAATCCTGCATGTACCTTCCAAGGCTAACGAACCATACATTTCAAGAATGTTAATATTTTTCACACTTATAAACTAGAAGATAACATGGAGCAACACAACATGGTATTAGTACAAACAATGTCAATCAGTGCAAACAGTGAATAAGGGCAGCAGAGAGGAGTAAATAGACCAGAGCTAACGAGGAGATGGGAGACAGCTGCACTTAATGAAACAAGAGACAGGTGAGAGTGGGCGTGGCAGGACTGAGGAGTCAGACCTGAACTAACAAAGAGAAGTGGGAGAATGAACTGGTGGCACAGGGAAACACATAGGAACCATAAAAACCCCAAAACACTAAAAACAAACCAACCATCAAGAAAGGAATGACCCTATAAACACAACATATTATCAAAAAGTGTCCCCAAAACACATATCCTGACAAATGGTTTGTTTTTCTTTTTTCACAGAGTTCCAGAAACAAATTCATTTGACTTTTTTAAGAATCTTGAAAATGGGCAGCATGGTGGCACAGTTGGTAGAGCTGCGGCCTCTCAGCAAGCAGGTTGCCCTGGTTCAAGTCCCGGTCCGGGGGCCTTTCTGGGTGGAGTTTACATGTTCTGTCCTTGCATGCGTGGGTTTTCGCTGAGTACTCCGGTTTCCTCCCACAAACCAAGATTGGTAATTCTAAACTGTCCCTAGGTGTGAGTGAGAGATTGAATAGTGGTTTGTTTCGTTTGTCTCCATATGTCCCTGTGATGGACTGGAGACCTGTCCAGGGTGTCGCCCACCCCTCGCACAGACCCCTGCAACCCAAAAAGGAAGAAGCTGAGATGGATGGACTTTTTAAAACAAAGTCTTATCTTTTGAAGATTATGATCACAATTTATAAAAATATTAATAAAAAAAGCTAGTGCACCACTACTCACATTAAAATTAAGATCCATACTAAATTACATAACAAAAAGTATTATCATCAAATGTACAAGATTTTTAATCGAATGATACAAAGATCTGCCTCTCGCACAGTGACTGCTGGATATGGGCACCAGTGACCCTCACAACCTGAAAAGGAAGAAGCGGGTAAATATACAGTAATAGAAGGATGGAAATTAAAATAAGCATGAGAAAACTAATTTATTACTTAACTATACTGTATAGTTCATAGGTCGCATCCCTGGTACAATTATTGCTTCTTATTATCAGTCTCTTTTGGCAGAAAATGCCATTAATTTTTTTTAAGACGCTTCCTGCCATGTTTAAATATTCTTTATGGGGTTTGGGACATCACAAACAGGATTTAGTGTAAACGTTTCTGTATGATAACGCAGCAGTTTTCTCGTAACCTCGTCTTCTTTCTACAAGTGCAAACCGTAGGAGTCATCTAATCAGTGTGTTTGTGGCTAATTTTCTTTTCGGTGTGATGACCGTTCTGTAACAGACTGATCAGACAGAAACTCTAAGTCTGAAATTTGCAGCCCATTCATATTTAATACTGCGCAGGTCTTCCCAACACTTCGGAGCAGTCCAGGCCTATTTGTAAGATGGATCTTTTCCTCCGTCTGCTCTGTGTCGGCGCCAGCGAGGGGGGAAAATGTCTCATTCCTTTTTGAGTGATGGTAGAAGGGTGCAAGAAACTCACCTGGAATTGATCATTGTCATGTCAATTTTTAATTTTATCTGCAGATGAGTAGATAATTAGGTCTAATTTTACCACAGCTAGAAGGAATTTATGTGCGCGGAGAGCCATTTCCAGGCCCAAAAAAAAAAAAAAGACTTCCTCTCCTCCATTTTAAAGCAGTTTAAATTCTTTAAAGTTTGACAGGAACACAAATGTGTCAGTGTTAGAATCAAGATGCCATAATAAATCTTACCCTGTACTTATGTGTTTTGACCCATCAGGCTTTCCTCAGGTTGGAGGCCAACTGTTCTTGCTGAGACTGCAGAATGAAAAGATGGCACAGTTCTTTACTCCACCAGGTCCAGATAGCTTCCGCACCTTCACTCAAGAGTCCCTCAAAGCCATCGAGAGCCGGATTGCTGAGGAGAAAGCCAAGAAACCCAAAGAAAAAAAGAAGAAATCCAAAAACGAGAATGAGCCTAAACCTAGCCGAGACCTTGAGGCGGGCAAGCAGCTCCCTTTTCTCTATGACATTCCTCCAGGCCTGGTGTCGACTGCGCTGGAGGACCTGGATCCCTACTATCACAATCAGAAGGTAGCTTAATTTAATCTGTTTTAAATGCTCAATCAAAAGATAAGATGGTAGACTTTAATTTTTGTCTTCTCATGCTTGGAAGCTGCTTGGATTTGATGTGATCTTCCCTCCTTAATCACGACTGATTTGAAATGGTTACTACTAGGCCTGTCACGATAAACAATAAATCAATTAATCGCATGCTAAATGAAAATTATCGACCTCATTTTCATTTATCGGATTTATCGTTCCTTTGTATCTCTCTTTCTACTGAAGACACTGGATAACAAAAAGCTCAACTTCGGTGCTCTTCACTGACCCCTCCCTTTCTCTTTTCTTTTTAAAATCCATTTTAACCATTCAAAATCATGTTTTTGGATCGTTAAAAGCAGCTAAGCTGAGAAGCTAAGCTACGAGCTAAGCTAACAGGACTATCTCGGGGAAAAAAACCTCTGTCTTGCTGAAGCTCCAAAATTCATGGTTGAAACCTGTGCCTTCATGTAAAAAGTTGTTTTTCCTCTGCAAAAAGAAGCTGAGAACTTGTTTACTGATTTTTTTTTTTTTAAACCTGTGTGTGGGAAAATGCTATGCTAAAGAGCTCAAATCACACCTAGCGCCTGCTATTTTGAGAACCGAAAAACAGGACGGAGAGACAGCCCATGTCATGTCAAAGGGCCTCCCTCCCATTTTTCTTAAAGAGACACCATGCTCACTCCTTCACTAGCCATCCTTCGGTTCAGACAGTCTTATACTGCCATTTGGTGGTCAAAAAGTTACTACACTCAAAATAAATTACCAACAGTTCTTAAATTTGACAATGATTACTAATTATTGTCAAATTTCAAACAATATTATTGTTTATCGCAATAATTTCTGAGAGAATTAATCGCCCAGCAAAATTTGTTATTGTGACAGGCCTAGTTACTACAACAATTTAATTGTTTATTTGGAGAAACTAGCATTCAATTTTCATAAATTATGTTGAGTTTTCTAAATAATATTGTATGACTGCATTGTGTTTTTCTCCCAGACTTTTATAGTAATAAACAAGGGGAAGTACATTTTTCGCTTCAATGCTGCTTCTGCCTTGTATGTCTTGAGCCCCTTCAATTGTATAAGAAGATTATCATTCAAGATTCTGGTGCACTCATATCCTTTTAACCTGTTTATAATACTCATAAACTGGGATTTGTTTTGTGTGGTGACGATGTGCTAGCATAGAGCCAATGTAACACTGAGATTTTGTGTTGAAGAATGTGTTGGAGGTACACTGACATGCAATGGAGGAGCAAAATTACCAATTTTTCTTCATTAAAAAATACTTTAAAAAACCTTTTCCATCCATGCGTATTCGAACTTTTGATAGAGGCATTTTCACTTCTTCTTCTGTTCCATATCAGTAAAATGCACCCCCCCCCCCACACACACACACATATATAGTTTTTATTTTTATTTTATTTATTTATTTTTGTTGTGATGCATTTATTTATGTCTGTCAATACATTCCCAATCATATTTAGGTTTAAGGCCATTAAAACCTTATAACTCACATCATTGGAGATGTGGATTTTGCGATAAGTTACTGATCCTTTTTTAGTCACTAAAACTATTATTTAATGTTCAATTCATTAAGATTTATTTATTGTTTTAATGGGTCTGAGTATTGGTCAATAATTTATTAAATCTGTTATTGCCACTGAAATATTCCCTCTGCCACTGGCTGCAACAAAAACCTAGACCAACCTTCATTTTTAGCCCTGCTACTATCTTCCTGATGCTTTTGTTGCTATGAATGTTGGTTCTGAAATGTTTGGTTCGTCAGATTAGGGCTTAACAATTAATTGTATTTGCAATAATATCACAATATGACAAATGAGATTTTCTAATCGCAAAGGCTGCAATTTGACTGGTCACGTGATCTGGTTACGTGACTTGCGAGTGAGCGGAGCAAAGCAGAGCATGGAGCGGGAGAAGTCAACACTGCGCTTTCACCGGTTGCACAATGACATAAGGCTCGACAGACACTAACAAACACATCTATAAGTTTGGTACCAAAGAGGGGCAACATGTCTATGGTTTGGAATTATTTTGGCTATAAAAAAGAAGACATTGTGCAACGACGTGTATTGTGCAGAACATGCCTTGCTGTTACATCTTGAGGTAACACCACAAATTTTTATCAATACTTTAAAAAAACACCACAAAGAAAGCCATTTACGATAGTTGCATGGCTAGAATGCCAACAACCAGTGCTTCATCAAGCAAAGTAAGCAAAGTACCAACTGACAGGGATCACTGACAAAACTGTTTGAAGGTATTACTCTGTATGAACATGATTCGATACAGTCCTCACAAATAACTCGAGCAATAACGGAGTTCATAGCGAAAGGCATGATGCCCATTAATATAGACCATCCTTTGGTAAACACAATGTATAAGCGGTACAGAATGCCCTTGCGCACACATTTTAGCCAAGTTGCTATGGAGCTATACAAAAAAAATGCAGAAACAGAGTTGCAGCGGAGCTGAAAACAGTGGAGTTTTTGCAACTGAAACAAATTTATATATTGCTTGTGTTCGTTGAAAAATGCACGAAAAGTAGACTTTAAAAATAATTGCATATTAAATTGCAATACTGAGGTAAAAGAAATGCAATTAGAATATTGCCAAAACTGTTCAGCCCTACTTCAGATGTCAAAAAAAGACTTATTCTTACACTTTTGTAGACATTAGCTGCTTTAACATTTAGGGTATTTGAGTGCATATACTGTCACATCTTTTGACGGTTTGAAGAGTGCTAAAATTAGTCTCCCCTGGCTTTACTTGGTGATAACTGGAAATTAAACACAAACCTAGCAAAAGATACTTAAAGTGTGAAGCATCATCATTGCTGTTTGAGAACTACAAATGCTGTATTGTCTGATCTTTAATTTTATTCCTTTTCAACATCTGTTTATCAAGACACATTTAAAGGTTTTGCATGGGAGTGCACAGTACATAAAAGATAACATTTCATGAAATTATGATTGTTTCCTTGACACCTGCCTTTAAATGGTTTAGCATGTTGATCATGTTCACCATCCTCATCAACTGTGGATTCATGACTCTGTCTACACAGCCTGACTGGGCAAAGAATGTGGAGTAAGTTTTCTATTTACACACTTTATTAAAACCCATGTTCATGGTTGGGAATGTTACGCAGAGTGAAACGATTTTATTTTTTTTCCCCCTCAGGTACGTATTTACTGCAATCTATACTTGTGAGTTTCTGGTTAAGGTGTTAGCCAGGGGGTTCTGCATAGGAAAGTTCACATTTCTAAGAGATCCCTGGAACTGGCTGGATTTCTGTGTCATTGTCTTGGCGTAAGTACAAAATTTGAACAAATTACAGTAATGCTGGTATAGTTTTATTCTTCTTCTTCTCTAAGGTTCCTAAGTTTAAATATTGATTATATTTTTTGTATGCATGTTTGATTTATTTTATTGTTGTTGGTAAGGAAATATTTAAAAGGCAGTAGTGAAACCAGTCAATGCTATATTGTTTGGAGAAAGTAGCACTGACAAAAAGAGAGAACTGGAAGTGGCAGAGCTGAAGAAGTTGATTGAGGTTCTCCTTGGGAGTGAAGAATAATGAGATCATCCGACAGGTTAAACAACTAGGAGATAAAGTTAGAGAGACCAGACTGAGATGGTTTGGACATGTCCAGAGGAGGGACAGTGGGTATATTGGTAGAAGGATGTTAGAAATGCAGCTGCTAGGAAAACGACAAAGAGGAGATATATGGATGCAGTTAGAGAGGACATGGAGTGAGGACAGAGGATGCAGAGGACAGAACAAAATGAAAGAGATTACACTGGGTGACTTCTGAAGAAGAAAAAGATGAAAAAAGAAGAAGATTGGTGGTAATGGAAGTCGTAAAACTTCTTAAACTGAAAGTTGCCTGAAAACTTTGTTCTCAAATTGTTCAAATTCTCTACACATCAGGACAAGGAACGTTACTCAGCACTTTTTTTTTGAGTTGCTGATTTTTTTGTGACTGTGCCTCACATTCTCCAGTGGTGCGCACTGTTGTGTTTAATTACTTGTGAATAAACTTGAACATCTACTGAACAAGATGACAACTGCAAACCTAATTTGTGTTAGTGTGAATGCCAGTTTTAATTGTCTGATCTCTTGAATAGGGAAGCCTCACTGATCCTATCTTACTGGTACTGCCTGTACCGACTGTGGCTATACTCAGATACTAGGCTAGAAGATAGCAGATACCAGAACTCAAATACATTTAGAGTGTTCATTTACAAAGGTGGAAAAATCATCAATTGTGCCAGGGAGGGAGCTGGAACCCTGAAGAGCAAGGAGATGGTTACTGGTCTGCTGGCAGAGGGTGATAATGCTGTTGCTGCTCTTTCTTATGGTAGAGGTAGGAGTCGGTTGTAGGGAGAGCTGACCCAGTGGTTCCAGGACAAAATGTGTTACTATTTAGTTTAACTCACAAGTAAATGGCTAGAACAGTACAAGTACTCCCATTGGCAGGTAATGCTCCAGCGCCCGCTGAATGTCCTCTGCAGCCTTTTATGCTCCTCTTGCTCATCAAGCCAATGATCATCAGGTGCTGCTGATTGGTGCTCAGACGAGCTGGCACACTCCTCCCACACTGCCTACCTCTTGCTTTTTGATCCCATGAAGTGTATAACTCACATGTTTGGTGTTTATCTTTTTAATGCTACTAAAATTTAGCCTTGAAATCAGTCTGTTCACGATAAGATTGCTCTTTTTTCCGCAGGTATCTCACTGAGGTTTCCGATAAAATTGGCAATTTGTCCGCTCTTCGAACATTCAGAGTGCTGAGAGCTTTCAAAGCTATTTCAGTCATCCCAGGTAAGTCGTACATGCCAATGCATGGTAGTCACCGCTCAGTCTCTCCACTGCATTTCCTGTCCTTCCCCAACACTAGCCCAATCTGTCCTCCCAGTGTTGCACACATCATATGTTTTCAGCAAGCTAAACTTCAACAGTCGTTAATCCAATCATAGCCATATACCTGGTTTAGCATTTAAAAGCCTGAATTGTTCTCCTTGTTGTTGTCCTTTTTAATAATCAAATGTTGAATTTTGGCTTGTGTTTGCACTGCTTGGCAATATCTGAACACAATCGCTTAAGAGGTAAAAGTGAATGGGAAAAAATAAATTCAAATTAAGACATTCGAAGAAAAGATGATGAAGGACTGAAAATTAACAGCAGCTTACGATATATGAAAAATGTTGAGAACCTGGGTGACATTTGATATATTCTGTTTTACAGGCCTGAAGACAATTGTTGGTGCATTGTTTCAGTCAGTGAAGAAGCTTGCTAATGTCATGATCCTGACTGTTTTCTGCCTGAGCGTATTTGCACTAGTAGGATTACAGCTGTTCATGGGCGTTTTAAGGAACAAGTGTATTCGGGTACCAGATGAGGGGGATATGATGTTTAAGCTTACCTTTTGTAATGGCAGCGACAATGTTTACATAGGAAACACAAGTGAGTATGATACAGCTTCTCAAATTGACTTTTGTTCTTTTCCTTTGTTCCTCTTGTTGCATGCCTTCACTTCATTTTTACTTCCCAAACTGCTTAATTTCAAAATAATCAATGAATCACAACATTTAGTTAACTGTTAATTAAGTGCAAATGTATTGGTACACTTAAATGTTATGACCATGTACATATGCTCCTATAAAAACAATTTATATTAATCATGGAATTATTATAGAAACTATGTGCAAATTCTTTTTACACACACCGTCATAAGAACTATGAACTATGACACACACTTTTCTAAACACACACTAAATTTACTTAGTTAGCAACATATTTTGCACTTTATTGTTGGTGTTTTTTTTTTTTTTTTTTTACTTAGTGTTCTGAATATGCCATAGGTCCTGAAATTGAACAATCTGGAATAGTCTAAATATGAACATGAGTGAATTGAAAGATATTAACAGTTTATCTGACACCTGTCTGACTTAATCAATACAAAGCAAACTTTATAAGTCCCGTAGAGAAATGATCAGGCTTTATAAGTGGACCCACTACAATCTTCATAATTCACCATTAGTTTTATTGTCACAAATTTTAAAGCAGTTTTTTTCTTATTTTTACACCTTCAGGTAATCATTACTTCCTTCCAGGAAATCGAGATGCAATGCTTTGTGGAAACAGTACTGCAGCTGGGTAAAAAAGTTAACTCATAGCTAGTAAAATAACAATTTTTTATGTTAAAAAATGTATACATTATTAGTATAACAACAGATAGAGGTTCAAATAATTCTTCCTGAGCTTATAGACTCTCTGTTTCCTACAGGCAGTGTCCAGAGGGGTATAAATGCTGTAAAGCCGGAACTAACCCAAACTTTGGTTACACAAGTTTCGACAACTTTGCTTGGGCCTTCCTTTCTCTGTTTAGACTGATGACACAAGATTATTGGGAATTCCTTTATCAGCAGGTAAGCAGTACAGAAAGTCATTTTTATGGCTTTTGTCTGATCTTTTTTGACTGTTTTTTTTTAGGTTTATTTTAGACGTGTGTTGGTATACAAAGTACTTTCTCCTGGATATTTTTTGTTAGTGACGGATGGAAGGAATAATTTAAAGGTACACACTGCAAAGTCACAAAAAACAGACAAAAATAAATAAATAAATAATCAATAATAATAATATTAAAAAGTACAAATTTTATATTCTGTTAATGTGTCCTAAAATTTTAAAAAGCTGTGACCAGCTCCAAATTATCATGTGTTTGTTCACCTAGGGAAAGAGCCAAAGTGGCTGATCTTTATATAATTTAATCTTATATTTAATATCTTTTTTCTTTAACTACACAGATGTACCATCTGTATGTATGTCTCAAGCTTTCAGATGATTTTTGGTAGATTCATCCAAGAGTTCTGGTAACATTGAGTGCAGATCTACATTTCTGAATTGCTTTCAGTATAACTCTTTTAAACTGTGTCGTTTGATGTAGTTTAGGATCATCTATTCATGTTTGATTTCATACTTTGCAATGACTAAATGAACGTTAGTGTAATGTTTAGCTGCTTGTGTGGTTCAGGAGTTTATGTTTTGGATAACTACATGTAAAATGAATTGAACTGGTTTGCTTTTGCATCATTACTAAAGAAAATCTACAAAGCTTCTTGTTTAAACAAACTAAAGGCAGTGCAGGTGCGTACTGGTCGGAGGTAAAAATGAATAGTCCCAATGTGGCTCCGACAAATATGCTCTTAATTATGTGGGTTAAAAAAAAAGGTGCTGACCAATGAAAAGGCTTTGCATCATGGCAACACGTAAAACAAACAATAACTAATGAAAGAAAGCTTATCTAAGGATACAAAACCTGTGGTTATCAACAAGCTTAATGTATTGAACAGATTGTTTGAACATAAAACAATAAAGTCAAATTTAATCATCATGTTAAAAGAATAACAAAGCTGAGTTAATGTTAAATGCAGTAAATATCTAAACCCTTATTCTCTGTGTTCCCAGTAGTTAATACTTTCTTGCCAATTATTTCTGTAAATGAAGTAATACTACGACTTCAAAATGGTGCAAACCACTTAGATAATTTCAAAATAGCCCAATTGTCTTAACGCAACACATTTTACAGTGTATATCTTCATAAATATAAGAATTTAAGACAAGTAAGACAAGTAATCTGAAGTTGAAAAAGCAAAAACATTCATACATACATGTTAACTTTAGGTTTAAAGATTGTGTATTAAATAAAAGTGTACAACAACTTTTGTTCATGCTTTTATTCCCAGACTTTGCGAGCTGCTGGGAAACCCTACATGGTATTTTTTGTCTTGGTCATATTCCTCGGTTCCTTCTACTTGATCAACCTGATTTTGGCTGTAGTAGCCATGGCCTACGAGGAGCAGAGCCAGGCCAATATAAGGAAAGCTCAGGAAAAGGAAGAGGAGTATCAGGCAATGCTTGAGCAGCTCAAACAGCAACAAGAGGATGCTGAGGTATAATGACAAATAACATCTTTTTAGATTTTATCTTTACTGATATATATGCACACATACATACACACAT
>JARVGQ010000309.1:19151474-19169557 GCA_031762355.1 Hypsolebias martinsi
CATTTACAGCTTAAGTCATTTATTAGTTTAGTGTGTTCTTAGTTTAGTGTATGTCTTAGTTCATGTCTTGGATATTACTACTGTTTTTCTTTACAGTTTGTATTTTTGTTGGATGGAACTGGGACCCAATGTACATAGTTTCATTCCACCTCATGTACCACATGTGATGTGAATGACAATAAAAAACAAAAACAAAAACCTTGAATCCTTGAAGTGTCACATCACCGATTCTGCTGTTTGGGAAATTATTTGTGAATACATTAGCATTTTTCTGGCAGAATTCATTTAACTAATACATTTTGACATTACAATTAGCTAACTGTAGTTATTCATTAATCTCACACACACACACATAAAAAAATAAACAATTTCTTCTTTTGAAAATTGTAGAAAAAATTATTTATGTGTGAACAAGGAAGGTATTTTCTTTTTCTTTTTTTCTGGCAAAACCATCTGAATGTAAATGTCATTTTCTCCTTTGCATCAGCACATTTCATGTTTACATTAACAAAGAAGTGAATGTGTCACATTGCAAGAATAGAGAAATGGATTTGCTGTGGCTGTTAGCAACTGGAGGAGGAAGAAGCTTTTCTTTTCAGACAGCTGAGATAAATTATGGCTGAGGTTAAAAAAGAAAAGGCATGATGACCTAAACTATTAAAACACATGCTTATTTAGACCAGAAATATGATCTATAAACAAGGCTTGTAATAAGCAATTGCACAGCTATTGCACAACTATTTCAAATTCAACATCATTGTGACCTTCACAAAAACTCAGAATGATCCAAACCATAATTTTATGTGGTTATGAAACAGCTGAAGTGCTCATTAATCTAGGAGGATAATGATTATCTCAGTATATTAGGCAAAACAGTCACATTATTTGATTGCGAATGTTTTCACACAGGAGGCATGCATCAAAAACTGCTGCGCAGCAAAACGATGACTTTGACATTAGATAGTTGTTTACAACCCTTTAAAAAAATGTTTCTATCCTTGGAGTAACTGAATGTCAGGACACAGATGTGCAACTGATTTAAATTATGTTCCAGAGGAATATTATGATGTTAGCACCTCCTGCACTGCTGCAGCACCTTGTAAGCAGTTCTGGGGCTCATTTATCATGATCTTTGAAAATTTCAAACTGAATATTGGTGTGTGTGTTTTTAGCTTGTTCTTGGGTGTAGGAGGAGTTTCACATGAGATACATTTCAAATCACTCCTGTTTTTTTTTTTTTGTACTAAAATTTGACTACAGTGATTAGATTTTTTTTTTTAGCGTTGCAGTGCAGAATTTGCTTACAATATTGGATGAAACAAACACGCAAATAAAAAAAAAGGATACTACTGAAGTAATAACAGGTCTTTTCTCCAAATGTTGGCTTTTTGTGCCTCAGCTGCTGGCAGTAAAAGTTAAACCAGGGCTGGACATCCTGAGAGTTTGAAACCAGAGGAATCAGGATTCTCTCTGCAGACTCAGACATCATCCCACGGGCTACCTGTGAGGCCATGTACCAGGCAGCTGTCTCCAAGCGAGTAGACAACACCATCCCCAGCGGGGTACCGGTACTTTGGCTGCATGCATGTGTTGCTTACAGCCCAGAACTGTTTAAAAAGGAAAACTCCAAACGCACTGTTTGCTTTTGTCCCCATTGTGTAGAAGCTGCATTTTGTTTTGTCAGCATCATTGTTTGGGTAGATGTAATGACAGTTTGGCACATATAACAAGAGGTTAATTTGTTACACAATGCACATAAAGTGATGTTTAATAAGCAGGGTAACTAACTATTTATTTGGAGAAAGTTTCCAGTAATTCCTACAGAATGAACTAGTGGACAAACATAACAATTTTTAGTTTATTTTTTTATTTTTTTATGTGCCTTCGAACCGACAAACTTTCAGTGGGTTGCACAAGGTTTGACAGCAGTCTGCACTGTTAATTAGTAAAAAGCCCAATTATCAAGCATTTGATTTCAGGCCATGTAGAAGTGGCGGTAGGTAACGGTCTTTCCGATCTTTCCTGCATCATTAGGTCATGGAGGAGTCAGAAGTCTGTTCCCTGCCTGGGGGACTTGCAAGTGTGCAGAAACAATTTGAAACCCAGGAAACTGCGTCGTCACAAACTGTAACTCAGTTTCATTTTCACCACAAAGCACGGCAGGTACAAATTCCACAACAATAATCTTAGTTGAGTTGATACAACGTGCTTGAAATAGGATAATTGCTGGAATCGTGGTAACGTTTTGTCAAGCCCTGAGCTGGTTTCTGCTGCACTCTAACATTTGGCATGTCTGTGTGCATGGGAACCTTGGCAGTGAAAATCCACTCATTTGACTGTGTTTTGCCAGTCAGGATATTTGCTTCTCTTTTTGCAGCTCTGCCTGAATGTGTAGGCTTAAGTAGCAGGCATACATTGGCATTTCTATCAAGTTCCATGAAGTCTCCAGGGCATTTTCACTTATCGTGCAGCTCATTTCTGCAGAAAGTTAACAAAGCAGTGTAAAAGAATTTGTATGTTATTTAGAAAAGGGACAGCGTGACTGAACAGACTGGCACATTCTTTGTCATCTTGCCTCCATCTGTGATCAGTCATTTGAAAGTGCAATAAACCATCTGGGCCAGCATCTACTCTGTGTGGTATTCTCTGGTACACTCATAAGCTTTGACTGGCACAGTAAATTGGACTGGTGTAAATGCATATTTATATAAAAAAGAGTGTGCATGATATGGTTGGTTGAGTCATATGAGAAACATGCATGTGAGACATGTGTATATTTTTGCCATGTTTGACAAACATCTTTGCCCTTGCAGGAAATGTCAACCTCAGAGGTGACGGTGTCAAGTGGCAGCAGGCAGGTCATCCCAGGCAGTCAGCAGCTACATTTCCAAGAAACTATGGTATGCATATTTATCAATGTGGTGTTGGAAGAACCTAGCTAGTGAAGTTAGTATCTCAGTGCGCTGTAACTGTGGGCGGCTAGTTTGAGAAAAATATGTGCGAGGGAGTCTTGTCGCACTAGTTGGGATCTGTTTCCATGTTTGATTCGGGTACAATATGGGTGGAAGTGGGTAAAAAACAATGTGCTAGGCCTAGAATACAATTTTGCATGCCATAGATACAAAAATATTCTGCAATCTTCAAGAATTGGTCGCACAAAACGCAACCTCATGGCTTGATGGCCATTTGGTTGCATATTCTCAGACTTCAATAAGACTGCAACTGAAAATTTTATATTTTCTCTAAACAAGAAGCTTAGTTTAAATCACTAATTTTGACGTGTCATTTCCCAGTGAGAAAGCACCTTTAGACGTACAAAGTACATGTGGAGTAAAATAAAATAAAACTTGCAATCAGAATGCTTAAATTGAGTTTAGTAGTCTAATGAAATAAAAAAACTTGCTTTCATAAAAAAAATGAATCACTTCAGGGATATGAATTGTTCATTAAGTTTTGTTTTCCATTTAAAATACACATAGGTAACATGCCATGACAACAACTTGGCATCCAGTTATGAAAATCATCAAAATGACACAGGTAGGAGGTTATCTACAAACGTTCTAATTTTAAGGCTAATATCTACTGATTGCTACACTAAGCTAATTTAAACGTGTCCTTTCTTGTGCCTATGTTTATTTTTAGAGGAGGACTTTCCCAGGTACACTACAAAAGAACTGAGAGATCACTTTGAAAGAACAATAGAGGAGGCTGCTTCACAAAAACCCATTAAGGTATTTCATTTTTACTTTTTTATGTGACTCTTTGGTTAAATATAGAAAGCAGTACTGCCTGGTTAGGTTTAGGTAATATAAGGGTTGTTATCACTATTTTACTTATGTGAATATCATGTGTTTTAAAGGGGTAGTTCCGTTTATGTAGGCTTTGTCAGAAAGAGTACCGGTAGTCCGTAAACAACAATCAAATCAATCAACAATCAGAGAGAAATTTCCATATTGGAGTCAAGTAAAGTGCTAGTCAATCTGAATAATTTTCTGCATAAATTTCAAATATTTAAAATAATAAAAAACACAAAAACATTAAGGTTATTGTAAATGCTGTTTTACTTACATTTGTACTTCATTATTTTGTTTCATAAAGTTACACTGATTTTTGCAACCTGTGTTTTTGCACAAAATGAATTGCAATAGATAATTTCAACATGTCTAGTTTTCAGTATACATAAGCAAATAATTCTTTCTAGAAAAATATGTGATGTATGGTACCATAAGTGTTTTTAAAACAGCTTTTGCATGAACCATCGTGCTGGTCGTTAGCTCATCTCCTCCACGAGAGTTTTACCTGTTCCCCAAAAATGCGATCATTCTGGTTGCTGTTTTCTACAGAGAAGATATTGACTACAGTACTGTACACTTAATCTCTCAATCAAAATCCACTTTAAAATATTTCAACTTTCCTTTTAACCCCATTAAACAACTGTACACCATAGTTATCTCTCTGGTAAAGTTTCAAAATTCCTGGGGAAGATTAAATTTGACACTAACATTTTATTTTTCTGATTTAGATTTATTGGACCATTACATGTTGCTACGTGGCTTGAAGTCTTGAGATTTCCAACATCTTATTTGTAATTTACCTCTTTGCAGCTGAAAAGAGAATACAAAGAAAGCAAAATGCACAAAATGTGTTGGACAGATTGACATTTTGCTGTTTTGATTGTTGAACTTCCTATATGTACATATCTATGTAGATAATGTAACATGTAACTTTCACTTGTTCATGGATTCATTGCTTTAGAACAATTTACAGATGAATATATTTTTGTTCCCTACAAAGATTGGACGCAACATCACTCAGTCTAAGTGGTCCTCTAACGTGACTCAGAACAACACAGTGACTGTTGATGTGCACAAAGAATCCACTACTGAAGCAGCACAAGGCACAGTCACAGTGATGGATTATGAAGACTTCCCACCCCCTCCAGCTGATGATTCTGAGTATCTTCCTCCTCCTCCTCCAGACTTGTTACAAATGCCATCAGACAGTGAAAATATTCCAGCAGGCCATTACTCACATGAGCCTCCGGAGCCAGTAAACCCGTCCAAACAGCCCTTCAAGAGAGAGGCTTACGTCAAGCAGCAGAGTATGTCTGAGCTGAAGCGCCTTTACAGACACATTCATCCTGAGGTTCGTAAGAATATTGAGAAAGAGTTCTACAGTGAATACAATGAAACTGCGAACAACCAGGTGGAGAGTCAGGCGTACACGTCTGAGGATGACGGCAGCAGTCCTGACGAGATGAATGAAGAGGAATATGAGGAATGGGAGGAGATTCTCCCCGGAGAGGTGCAAGCAATGCGTTGGATGTTTGAAAATAAACCGCTTGATGCCATCAAAGACGAAACTCCTGATGAGGATGAAGACGGCATGAAAATGATTGAACAAGAAATAATTGCTGGAAGAGATGTGAGACGTACGGCACTGATGTTTGACACCAAGCCAATAGATGAGCTAGGCTCACTTAACACAAACTCAGCAGAATCTAAAAACAAATTTTATAAATTCGACAAAGGCAATGTCCGTGCTGCAGCATGGTTGTTTGAAACTCAAACTATGGACACTCTGAACAAAATGCACCCAGAGGAAGACCTAACAAAAGAAATTGTATTTACCGAAGAGGATGGAAATGCTACAATTTACATGATAGACAGTTTGTTCATGGACAGTCTTGGCCACACTGAAACCATTGATGAGAGCCACCTGCTGAGCTTACGGTCAGTGTTAGAAGAAATTAACGGAGACTTTAAAACCATAACCAGTACTTTTGACACTCAGTTTAAATGCCTCATCATGGGACAATCTAGCCAGATGTTAGAAATAAAGTCTGTGCGCAAAATTGAAACCGAATTGGAAAACTCTATCGCTTCACGCTGGCTTTTTGATACCCAGCCTCTGGACATGACAAACAAAGAAGTCACTCCTATGAAGCTTGTTTGCAGTCTATCCATGGAGGACAGCAGTAAAGGAGACTGGGGCAGGTGGCTCTTTGAGATAAAGACATTCAACTCTTTGAGTGAGTGGAAAAGTTTACAAATGGAGAAGAAGGAGATCACTGGAACTGATGTGCGCAAACATTGCTTAGTCTTTGAAACGCAGCCAACGGATTCTCTAAAAGATGACTGCAATGCCAGACCCCAGTGTGTTGAAGACATAATTGGAGGCAATGTTAGATCTGCAAGGGACTTTTTTGAAAGCAGCCCCCAAGTTGCCAGGAAAAACTACTCTGAGGTCGGAAAACTTAAAAAGGCAACTGTAAATGACGAAGTGAAAGGGGATGTGAGACACCAAAAGTGGCGCTTTGAAAGTCAACCTCTAGAACAAATAAGAGAGGAGAAAAAAGAGGTTATTCGTACTGTAAATGTTGATGATGACCTCACACAGGATGACGGCACAAGTTGCAGAGCAGATGTTCGTAGGAACTGCTGGGTATTTGAGACGCAGCCTATGGATACTTTAAAAGATGATTCAAACACCCGCACTTTGACAAAAGAAGAAATTGTTTCGGGTAATGTGAGATCGGCCAGACAATATTTTGAAACGGTTCCAAGTGAAGATTTGAAGGAGCTGGCAGAAGTGGGCAAACTGAAAAAAGCTGTTACACTGAATGAGGAGAAGGGTGATGTTAGACATCAGAAATGGAGGTTTGAAAGTCAACCTTTGGAGGAAATTAGAGAAGAGAGAAAAGAAATTATACGAACAATTGACCTGGAAGAAATAGATAAAGTGGATGTGTCAAACTACAAGCAAATCTTTGAGTGCACAGAATTAAATACAGGTAAAGAATCTCAAACAATTCACATTGAGGGAATACCTTGCGGTTCTGTTAAATCAAATAAGAACCTGTTTGAATCTTCGGCGTTGTATGCCATGCAAGACAGTTCGGGGTACTACCATGAAGTTAAAACAGTACGCCATGAAGAGGTTGTAAAAGGAGATGTAACAACATACAAATGGATGTTTGAAACAAAACCAATTGATCAGTTTGACGAGAGCATTGAAAAGTACCAAATTATTAAGGGCATATCCAAACAAGAAGTCGAGTCTGGGGATGTTAAAACCGCAAAGTGGTTGTTTGAAACACAGCCTCTTGATGCCATTAAGTACTTCAGCAATATTGAAGATGAAGAAACTGTAGAAAAACGTGAACACCTGGATGTTGTAAAGGGGGATGTGAAAACCTGCAAGTGGCTGTTTGAGACAAAACCGATGGACATCCTGTATGAAAGAGTGGAGCTAAAAGGTGAAAATGAATCTGAAGAAATATGCAAGGGAGATGTCAAAACCTGCACATGGATGTTTGAGACACAAGCGTTTGATACAATTCATGATGAAACACAAACCGTTTTGAAAACGCACACTTTAAACCAAGAGGAGATCAGAGGAAAAGATGTAAAAATGGCTTGTTTTCTCTTTGAGACAGAGAATCTGGAAAACCTCACTGGGGAGGAAAAAGGGTCTTATAAACATGTCACAGAGATAGATATTGCATCTGGAGACGTGTCGAGGATAAAGTATATTTTTGAAAACCAAACATCTGAAATTATGTCTTCTACGTCTGAGGAAGTGATGCAAAAGCTCAAGAGAGTTCAGACAGAGGACATACAGAGAGGAAATGTCGTAAACTGCAAATGGCTTTTTGAAAACCAATCCATTGATACCATACATGACAGCCAAGAGAAAGATATGTGCAACCACACTGGGAATGATGTACAGAGAGGAGATGTAGGTAAGGGTCGGTTTATTTTTGAGACATATTCATTAGATAAAATCCATGAGGTTTCCTCTGAAACAAAAGGAATGAAAAGCCAAAAGATTGTCTGCGATAAGGATGAGAAGGGTGATGTGAGAAATTACACAATGTTGTTTGAAACACAGCCACTTTATGCCATTCAGGACAAAGAAGGTCATTATCACGAGGTCACCACTGTCACAAGTGAAGAGATAAAACAAGGAGATGTTGTTGGAACTCGATGGTTGTTTGAAACCAAGCCACTCGATGCTATTAAAGACACAGATGAGGTCCATTTAATTAAATCTGTAACACAGCAGGATGTGCACAAAGGTGATGTCATGTCTGCCAAGTGGAAATTTGAGACACAACCTCTTGATACGATTGCTGACGAGAAGAAGCAGCTGCTAAAAACAGTGGAAGATATTCAAAGGGGCAATGTTCAAGTGAATAAGCAGCGTTTTGAGACTGACACTGCATCAGATGCATCAGTCAGGACTGTTAATGTAAGTGAAATACAGAAAGGTGATGTCAGGACTGCTAAGTGGAGATTTGAAACACAGTCTATGGATAAAATAAGAAGCATGAGCTCTGACAATCTAATTAAAACAGTTCAAAAGGAGGATGTTGCAAAGGGAGATGTCAAACATTCAGTCTGGCTTTTTGAGAAAACACCCCTTGACCACATTAAAGAGACAGATAAGGATGAGCACGCCACTGCCATTCCAGAAGAGATTCCCAAAGCAGACGTAAAAACAACAACATGGCTCTTTGAAACTACACCCTTTGATAACTTTAATGAGACTAAAATAGAAAAGACTGACATATTAGGCAAAAGTGTCATGGGAACACTTGAAGAACTTTACAGCCAGAAAATGGTGAATTCAAAGGGAATATTAATAGAAGCTGATGAAATTGGCGATGTAAGGATGGCAAAATACCAGCTAATGAATAAGCAGACTCCAGAGATCCAGCGAGAAGAAATCATCAGGGGAGATCTGCAGACTATAATGATGAACCTTCTGAACAGGCAGGAGAAAAAGGAGCGGCAAGTAGTCATAGATTCAGAAGAGAAGGGTAATATCAGCTCAACAGTGCAGCAACTCTTCAGCCAAGAAAGAGCTTTGAATACTGAAAAGGAGGAAATATTGCGTGGTGACATTCAAGAAGCCATTAACAATCTATTCGATGAGAGTGGATCAGCAAAACAAGGAATACTCATTCAGGAAGACGAAAAAGGAGATGTACAGATGACAATTTATTCCCTTCTGAACAAACATGAAAATGTTAATATAGAAAAGGAAGACATCATAAAAGGAAATATAAAGAAGGCTCTAGAAAGACTATCAAGCTCAGACATGCCAGATCAGGCAGTGAAGATAAAGATAGATGATATGGAAAAAGGAAACGTCCATTTTTACTCTACATGCATCGAATCTGGGTCTCTTGACTATCTTAAACAGCTCCAACTGGACCCGGATGAGACTTCACCTGACACAGCAAAGAAAGAAGAGATCATCGGGGGGGACATCAAGGGCACCAAATCCATACTTACTCGTAATCAAATGCAAATTGAGCGAACAGTAGAGGATGTTATACCTGGGGATGTTCACAACACATTGAAAGTGTTCATGTCAGAGCCAACCATCTCAGCAGAAGGAACCCAAAAGGAGGAGATAGTCAAAGGAGACGTACAAGCTGCTTTGAACTCCTTGTCTGAATCAGTGAATCAGACAGTGATTGTAGAAAAAGAGGAAGTGGTGAAAGGCAACATCCCCAAAACTCTGCGGTGTTTGGAGAGGGCACAGAGATGCTACAGGGAGGTGGAAAAGCCAGATATAATACCAGGAAATATCAAAGGGGCTCTGCGATCCCTTGAGAAATCAGTAACATCCAGAGTTGAAGCCGCTATTGACGATTTAGTTCCCGGAGATGTGAAGGCGACAATGAAATCCCTAAACCGAGCAAAGCAAGAGGTGAGGGAGGTTGAAAAGGAAGAAATTGTGAGAGGTGATATTCACACAGCAATGCAAAGTCTACAAGACGCCTCCAGTGAGAGGAAAATGTATCAACAGGAAATAGATGTCCAAGGAGATGTGAAAGGGACGATTCAGCTCTTTATGGAGCCTCCACCCTCACCGAGGATGCAACGGAGCTTAAGCCTCGAGAGAGATGTAAAAGGGGATGTCAAATTGTCAATAAAGTCTTTATATGAAACGCAGGAGCAAACCCAGGTGGAGAAAGAAGAAGTGGTTAAGGGGGATGTTAAAGGCACCATTAAATCATTGCTGGAAACAGCACAGCGTGAAACTCCCAAAATCAGGCATGGCACATGCAGAAGAGTGAAAGTCAAGCAGAGCCCTTCAGTGAAAACCCTCAAATCTGATGCACAGAGGAACGCACAAAAGATAAAAACAGCAAAACAGGTCGAAACCTCTAAAGAAAGTCACTCCGTCACTAATGAAGCAGATAATGCTAGAATTAAGGTGGAGAAGTCATCTGTTGTGGAGCACAGAACTATTACTCAAAATCATGGCATCAGAACTGTAAAAACCGAGTTTCGCAATCTTAAATCCGACCCAAAGGGGATGATAAAACAGGGTAAAACTAAAGTGACTACAGATGATTACATGTTCAACCTACAAGCACCAGAACCTGAGCTCCCCCCACCACCTCCACCAGTGGTTGACACTGATCTTCTTCCTCCTTTCCCTCCTAGTCCTCTTCCTCCCACAGCTGATATTGACACCGATCACCTTCCTCCTCCACCGCCTCCTCCACCTCTCCCAGGAGAACAGGACTTCCTCCCACCGCCTCCATCCGAGCAAGAGCTGGAGAGCATGCCAACACAGCCTACAAAAGCGAAAAGAATGACTGTCAAGAAAGTTAAAGCCCCTACCCTGCATCCAGTTCCTAAGCTCGAGTCGAAAGTGGAATTCAGTCAAACACAAGTCCAGGCAACAGCCGAGAAAAGGGTGGAAGTTGACCAAAGCCAAATAAAAACAACTAATGAAACGTCAAAAGTCATTTTGCATGAAATCCCTCCTCCACCACCAAAGTCACCACGGCCTCTGAAGAAAGTTTATGTTGCTCCGGTGAGATTTACTCCACCGCCCTCCCCTCCTCCATCCATGAGAGGGAAATCCAGTAAATTCAACACACCACTGATAAAAGCAGAGGAAAAGTACCGAAAGCTGAAGGAGGAAAACACGCCTCCAACCACTCCATCTCCCACCTTTTTGCATGACTCTGTCAGCGCTGCTCTAGAAATGCTATCCAGTAAAGAGCAATCAAATTACAGCAGCTCAGGTATCCAACAGGAAAAAGATGAAAAGGCATCAACAAGTGCTCATTCAAACTCTTTATCATGTGATTTATCCAAGCAGGTAGTTCTCTCAAATAATACCCAAAATGAGAACATCACTGCAGACGCTACATTTTCTCCTAAACAGCATATTTTAACAAACGAGACTACTAAGGTCATCTCCATGCAGAAGACTTCATCTGTCACTGCTGTTAAACAGTACATGCAGACAACAATGCAGGAAGCGCTTTCTGTTTCTTCACAGCAGTCTGCTTCTTCTAGCCTCTCTGGAAAAATCCAGACCTCCGTCATTAACGTTGCAAAAACAGAAACCATGCCTGGACAAGCAAAGACAGATTCTAAAAACCATAAAACAAAGAGCGCCAACAAATCAGAAGAGTCAAAAAAGAGCAGGACTCCTCAAGTGATGAAACCTGAAACAGAGACAAAGCAGAAAGCTAACGACAGTATTTCATCAGACAAAAACAAAAAGGAAACAACATTAATACATGATGACAACGACAAGAAGACAACAGTGGATTCTCCTACCAAGGGACAAAAAAATATTTCTAATCAACCAATGCAAACAGGCAATGTAGCTCCAAATGCAAATGAGAAGACAGGCAAACAAAACCAAAAGATAAAAAAGAACAACAACAAACAAGAGAAGCAAGCAGAGATAAAAGTATCCAACGAGGACGAGAAGCAGAGTGCTTTGCCACATTTGAAAGGGGCTCAGACGAAAGCTGCAGAGACAAAACAGGAGATGAAGAAAGCTTCTCCATCGCTTCCTGCTGCTGCAACTCCTGCAGGCAACACTGACATCCAACAGGAAACTCCAGCTCCCGCAAAGAAGAAAAAGAAATCCAAAAAGTCTAAAGGAGGTGCACAGCAAGGTCAAGGTAAAGACATTCTCACAGTGTCAAAGATAGCAACAGCCGAAGTAAAATCTGAAACAACTCAACCAACTCTGGAAGCCACTGCAGTCAAACAAATTCACAAAAGTATCAAAGAAGAGCACATTCAAATCAAGGGAGACGTTATTACGACTGACAGCAAAGACAACCAGGATTCCTCACAACAAAAAGTGTTTCAAATACAAGAGAAGGGGTCTCAGAAGAAAGGAGTGACAGTTACTCGGCAGAGCGCTGAAGAACAAGCAAAAGAAAGCAGGAACGTCCCAATTACTGTGACAGTCGAGTCAGAACAAAATGAACTTGCAAAATCCACAACTGAGAGAACAAAGGAATCTGAGAGCCGAGAGGTCCAAGTGTTAATCTCTCAAATTGCAGAGATGCAAAGCACTTCAGAGGAGACCCGTTCTAAATCTGTGAAAAGTCTGCTAAACTCGCTGCCAGACTGGCTCATAACTCCTGAAAGGAAGCACGAAATGGAAGAAAACACAACACAAAGTGATGCTCAAAAGAACAAAGAGGTTCTTTTAAATGTGAGGAAGCTTGCAGAAAATAAGCTGATGCACCTGACAGGCGACACAACGGAGAAGCATGAATGCGAGCTGGATTCAGAGAGATCCACTTCTGGCCTGGCAGCAGCAACCAGAATATCTAAGATCAGCATTGGTTCATCCAAAATAGAAACCCAAAGTCAGAAAACTAGCTCTCACGAAAGCAGGAGGGAAGAAGTAAGCTTGTGCAAATCGGTCGACGTTCGAGCTCCCTCACCTTCACTCAGGATGCGTCCGCCTTCTCCAACATTCATCACCATTGAGTCCATAAGAAGAACCGACTCCCCCCAGAGAGTGACTCCATCACCAACGCTGCTGCACAGGCCGCCCACACCTCCAACACCCCCGCCGCGCAGGTGTGACACTCCAACATCGCGCATCACCAGAATCACACCTTCTCCAACATTCGACAAAGCGGAAAATTTGGCTCGGCTTAAAGACACGACCGCTAAACTATTGCGGGTCGTCACCCCTCCACCGCTGCTCACCAGTCCAATCCCAGAGAAGAGATCGGAGATTGTGGAATCTCCTAATACGTTCCATCGGCAGATTAAAATAGACTCCCAGGTAGCGGAGGCTTCAGAGATACTAACTAGAACAAAAAAGGCTAAAGAGACTTTCCATGAGGAAGTTCAGCGGACTGACTTAAATGAAACGCAGAGCTCAAATGTGAACAGCATCTTAAGTAGTTCTGAAACTCATGTGCCAGCTGACGAAAACGAGCCAAGTCTCACTGAAGCATCCCATGATGATGAGCTATCTTCTGCGTCTGTCAAAGAAAAGAGAGAGTTTTTTGAAGAAGTACAAAAAGCTGAAACGAATAAGGTTTATAAGCGCAAGGAACCTGTCACGATAACGGAACGGCTGGGCCCTGAGACGGTGGAGTGTGAGGCTGAAAACAAGAATAAAGAAAAAGACGAGCCGCTCGGGGCAGATGTGTCTAGTTGCGTAAACAAATTTGAATCCTCAGAAGAGAAACTCACAGAGCGCCTTCACAGCAACACCGAGATCACAGAATGTGATAACGAAAGAGCAAACATCTCAGAACAGGCAATGCCAACTTTTAACATCCTAGCTATTAAAAATGTTTTTGAACTGGGTGAGCAAATATCTTCATTCAAGGAGGAGAAAGGGGATCAGGAGGAGCTTGTGTCAAGTCTGAGTGAAACAGCAGCAGACACTTCAAAGTGGGATAGCCCCCTGGGGACAAAAGGAAGCACAAGGCACAGCACCCTTTTGCCTTTTCAGAAAACCGAGCCAGAAACCATTCCAGCAGAACCGTCAGGCTTCTCAGAAACCAAAACCGTCACTGAACATTTCTCGAATGTTGATGAATTTGGTAACAAGGTCATCGGGACAGTGACTGCCGTCACCCAGCAGACACCCTTTTCATATGCGGATGCTGTTAAAAGAAAAGCTGCCAGGCGAGCAGAAACCTATGACGAAGATGCTACAGAAAGGTTACTGAGGAATTTTCATAAAACATGGACGGAGAGCGAGGCCGTTTTCAAGAATCTTGGCTACACTGTCTCAGAGGAGACAACATCGCAAGTCGTGTCACATCAGATGGAGACTGTGTCGTCGGGTAAAAGTTCATGGCATGCAAGAGCAATATAAATGCATGGACTATGGATTTTGTAGTTAAAGCATTTACAGTTACTCTATGGAGAGGCTGAAGCATGCATATAGCTTTACTAATGTACTTATTTTTTAGTACTTATGGTTTCAACAAACGTAATCTTCAGGTTATTTGTTAAATATGTAATGTGAGCTGGTGGATTCTGTGTAAATTTGTGCCACAGTGATCTGATCATTCATCAACTAATTAAGACTTTAACATGAGCAACATTAACATGTCATAGCATATTATTGTCATGGAGTATCTCAGGAATATATTGTCCAAATAGCCATCCATCTATTATCTTTACCCGCTTCTTCCTTTCGGGGCAACAGGGCTTGTTGGTGCTCAGCCAGCAGTCATTGTGCAAAAGGCAGGGTACATATACATAGGGTCCAAGTCCATCACAGAGACACATAGAGAAAAATGAGACAAACAATCATTCACTCTCACTCACACCTAAGGACAATTTAGAGTTACCAATTAGCCTAACATGCATGTTTTTGGTCTGTGGGAGGAAACCGGAGCACCCTGCAATCTGGATTGCGAGCTACTAATGGTTGTTGCTGCTTTTGCTGTTTTGCTCTGAAGTGACAGAATTCATGACAAGCCAGTAATCTCGTTTGTGGTTGAGAGAAACTTTGCATTAAACATATTCAGATAGTCCACTAGATCTGTCACGATTTTCAAACAATCACTTTGTTTTTTTTTTTTGTTTGTTTTTTTATGGACTTGCCACATTTTATGCCTTTTTGACTGATACTAACTTTTAACCATTCTGCTATTGTGTCAACTCTAATAGGCTCTGTAAAATATTTTTGGAGGGCTGCACAAAAGTCCACTTGTTTCGGTTAAACACAAACTTTGACTGTGATGAGGGTGAGATTGACACAGAACAACCCTTATGGGCAACAGTGTTCTAGGCCTTACCTCAATCCACTTAGTATAAACTTAATCTTGTCGAACAAGAATGATTAATGGCACAGATATAGTAATAACAAGGAATGTTACTTTATGAAATCTTGAATTTTTCACTTTGATCATTAATATCTTAGTGTTTTAACCAGATGTGATCACATTTGAAGCTCAAGAAAAGACATGGATGTGTCTGAGAAAAACTTAAGAAGTTTAACTATTGGGATAATGTTCCTTCCTAACACAGTTCATCAAAAACTTTTACTTTTTACAGAGCAAAGTATTATAGACATGCACATTTTGTAGCAATGGATCAAAACACACCTTGCTCAATCAAATACACTATAATAGGAATAACCAAAAAAGTGATTCACTGAAGAATTGAAACTAACAAATAGGTATATTGATTTAATATGGACTTATAAATACTCCAATCAACTGAGAAGGTAATTTTTTACAGACGTCTATATAGTAAAACATTTTTTTAATCTTAAAATTGTGTTTAATTTGGCAGAAACGCAATGATCTTGTGCAGTTTCTTAGATTTCTTGTTATAATAATTGACATTTGCACCTCATTTTTGATTAAAAAACACCAAGATGATGACTGCTAAATGAAACTCCAGATTGGTAGTCAACAGAAAATTGAGTAAATTATAATTTGTGAATGTGGATCAGTTATATCAGTCGTGCATGTATGATTGATAAATAAAACACTCTGGAAGTATTATAACAAAGACTGCAAAAGTGAAGTTTTAAATTGAACGTGTCTTTTCTAACTGGCTGCACGGTGAGGCATGTCAAAATGCTAATTAGAGCACATGAGATGATATCCACTAAATAAAAATACTCACGTTGATTTGCATTTTATCTCTTTGGGAAACAGGCTCGAGTTCCGAAGTCGGAGCTTTGCACAGTTTGCCGGAGGAGAGCTTATCCAATGGATGCCCTGGTAGTGGACAAAAAAAAGTACCATAAATCCTGTTTCTGCTGTGAGCACTGCAAAAATAAATTAAGGTAAATAGTATTCATCAAAAGTTATTGTTGTTTGCTTTTATATGATGCGTTAATTTCTAATTGCCAAAAAGCAACAGTACCGTACTTTGATTTTGACAATAAAACTGATCATTTAAAAAAGAATTAAACAAATATGCTATTTTGTTTTGCAGCCTTGGAAATTACGTCTCTATACATGGATATTTGTACTGCCTACCCCATTACAGACAACTCCTCAAATCCACAGGGAACTACAGTAACGGTCTTGGACAGAAGCTTCCCTCAGGAAGTGGTGGATCTATCCTTTCGGATGAGACCCTTGAACGCAGATATTCCACGAGCAGCATAAATTCACTAGACAAACCCCACAGAGGTGAAAATGAAACGACAAAAACATTTAATGAAAGCAAACCCCACAGTAACAAAATATCTGTAGTTTGGCCCCCACAGAGCGATTCGCAGAAGAAAGCCTTTAAAATAGAGGAAGAAATTCAGTTAACAAAACCGCAGTGGCCCCCTTTAGACAGCTCCCCCTCGTCTCCTAAACACCAACACAGAAAGGCTGTTCCCAGAAGTGTCCTTTGAAATATTATCTCCCATGTACAGAGTTTAGCTTAATATATTCTAATAAAAGAGGATTTCATGGTAAAGTATAAGAAAGTACTGTTGGAACAAGAAAGTGTTTGGCTGAAGGTCATACAGTTAAGTGATTTAAAAAGGGAACGTGCAGGTAGGAATAGGAAAGGAAACTGTATATATTTGTAAATTGTGAGAAACAGAAGGTTGTAATTGCAAGTGCAAGGTGCAGGTGTAAAAAATAAAAGTGAAACTGTGTGTCTGTGCAGCAGTGTGGCTGATCCAGTGTATCATTTTCAAAATTAATCTAAGTTTATTCTCTCTTTTTTTGGTCTTAAATTATCAGCTTTATTGTTGATACATTATTTAATGATTGACACAAGAGAAACTTCTTCATCAAATGTCATTTGCTTTAAAAGTATGATGATTGGGAGCTCCTTTTGATTTCTGTTTAGCAAATTTAAAACTAAATCCTATACAGTAATTGATAATTGCTATTGAATATCATACTGTTACATGCCTGGTAGAAAATGTACATCATCTAATCATTTTTACAAATTAAAATGATCATGTTTTATTGTAAAATTAATTGGACTGACTAAATTCATTTCCGCGGTCTCCATCTGTTGGGTTTTTGTGTTATTCTGTCAGAACTACATTTTAATAAAACACTTGTTTTAGCACCTGGTGTGCAAACAAAAAAAATTTCTTGGAATTATTTTATTTTTGATTTTGAAAGTATATATTATACATGAGTAAATTGGTGAAAATCATGTTTGTTTTAGACATTTGTATCCTATTTTTCAACGAGATTTTTTTTTCAATAAAACGATGTTATTATTATTATTATTTTTTTTTTTTTTGATTAGCCATTATTCTGTACCTTCCTTTGTACTAGAATATTTCTGATCATGTCATGCTGTCAGGCTGGTTCACTTGTTATATTGCTTACCTTGGAGCAATAAAAATGTTAAATATTACTGTCTTTGTGTCTTTACATATCTGTGATAATTCAGGTCTAAAGTGATGTTATAATTAGAAATCCAAATTATCAGCAGTTTATCATGACAGGAAAGGTGGTTGTGGCTCCAAGGTGTTAAGAACAAAAGGGAAGTATCACTACAGAGTCACTCAGGTAGGTGGAGAAGTCTACAGTTTACAGGAGGTCAGCAGATTCATTTCAGGCCATCAGTATAATCTCATTTACATGTGCTCCTCACCTAGAAGAGGATTACGGAGCACAAAGTGAAGAGAAAGCAGAGCAGACTGTAGCATTTTTATGTGGATTTGGAGCACTTAAAGTTAAATAAGAGCAATGTAAACAAAGTGTGAGGGGTGAAAACGTGAATTACATAGCAGCTACAAAATTTAAAATGAGGTTGTTCACCCTCTTTCTGATCCTGTGAGTGGACATTTGCTACAGTCTACTGTGGCTTAGGCCTCTGATTAAACTGTTAAATATA
>JARVGQ010000309.1:19204615-19215674 GCA_031762355.1 Hypsolebias martinsi
TGTGTGTGTGTGTGTGTGTGTGTGTGTGTGTGTGTTTTAAAGGATTTCATTTCAGTTCAATTCAATACAATATAGCTTTATTGTCCATAACATTCAATGAAATGGAGATTTGTCTTTGACATCTGGCTCATAAAAAAACAAGTTAAAAAATGTCATAAAACTTTAAAAACTTTAAAAAGCTTTGCCAATCCAATTAAAAACATTTAAAATACACCATACATTAAAAATATGGACACAACCCCAGCAGCAGACAATGGTTTATCATGTAAGGCTGTGTTTAAAGAGGACCGACCCTGTTAAGTACACTCACAGCAGAGGGAACAAATGACTTTTTGTACCCATTTTTCTTTGCTAAAGGAACCACCAGTCTTCTGCCAGATGGTACCAACCTGAATAACGGTTGCAGTGGATGAATTGGGTCAATGTAAACCTGTATTTTTTTTTCCCAGAACCTGACTACAGGTCTGTATGTTGCTTTTGTTGATGACCAATGACTTAGCTACCTTGTTTGACCACCTGGGACAACTTTTTCCTGTCTCTGGCTAGAAGGTTCCTATACCACCATACCATGAGACAATATTAAATAAAACAACACTTTCAACCAGTGAACTGTACACAACTGCAAATTAAGTATGCTTGCATTAAAGCTCCTTAGCTTTTACAGAAGGTGGAGATGCTGTCTGGCTTTTTTGTAAATATAGTCAGTGTTGGGCTCAAAAGTCAACTTGTTACCAATTATTGTTCCAAGGTATTTGAATTCAGTCACCTTCTCTACTTCCTACCCTTTTATAACAGAAGGCCTGAATAGGTCTGGTGCTGACTGCTCCCCATCTACCTTCCAAACAAAGTTTCTTGGTTTTACTGACATTAAGGGCCAGAAAACATCAAACCAGTCAGAGAGCTGATCTATGAGCTGGGAGTAGGAGGGGCTATTGGTATCTTTCAGACCAGCAACTAGAGCCATATCATCAGCATACTTAATTAATGTGAAATCTTTACTGTTTTGCTGCAACTCATTTGTGTATATAGACAATAAAAGTGGTGATAGCACGCAACCCTGTGGAACACCAGTGTTCAAGACCCATGGCCAGATAGAGTGTTATGAACACAGACTCGTTGGGGTCTTCCTCTTAAAATTTGCTAAGCCACAACACAAGATGGCTGCTGACATCAAGATTACATTAGCGTTTTAAAAGTATATGTAGCTGAACAGCTGATTTACTCTTGTAAACAAGATTCATGTGCAAAGTGATGAAAATGCTGTCTTAAGTTACGACAGATGATCTGTAACGCAGTAAAGCAGTCACAAAATTCTTCTGTGGGAACAAGATTAATAAACTCTTTTTCCACTGTTTGAATATTTTTAGAGAGAAAATTTAATGAGAAGTAAAATGAAACATAAATAAAATTGTGTGTAGATTTATAGGGATATATCAGCTTTTAATTAAAAACTTGTGTTTGATAGGAAGTCCTGTTTTCTACATACTCATCGGTGCATTGCCTTGTTTCATTCATACTCCTATCAGATTCATTTCATATGCACAAATTTACTTTGCAATGATTTGTGGTGATAATTAGAAGTGCTTGGAAAAATGTATTATGTAAATTTTAGGTGACATTTGAACATAATTTTCCCATTTGGTTGAGTTGTTGCCAAAAGCCTGCACTTTAATACATATTTAAATATCCTGCTGCATTTTATGGATCTAAATTAAAAATGATTAAATATTCATACAAAATGTAAATTTTTGAAGCCATGGATTTTTAAATATATACTGAAGCGCTGTTTTTCTTTCTCTGTTTTTTTTTTTCAGATGTGAACAGAGATGCAAGAAGATCACCAAGAATCTGGACGTTCATGCAGTTTTAAAGTGCTTTGCATTAAATTGCAAACAGCATTCCTCTCCCTAAAGTAATACATTATTGACAATTAATGTCAAACCGTATGCTGGAGCAGCTTAATGCTGCCTCACAGAGTGGAATATCCCTAATGGAAAGAAAACCTTATAAGATCCAGCTCATCAAAATTCACCTACGAGCAGCATAATGCCTTCAAAAGTATCATGTCTGTACTTGCTGACGGTGGTCTGTTGGGCGAGCGCTCTTTGGTACTTGAGTATTTCTCGCCCAACATCCACGTATGTCGGCCACATGGCTGTACCTAGACGGAGGCTTGTGAAACCTCCCAAAAACATCACTTTCACCAACATTCGCACCCGCTCAATCAACCCGCACGCCTTTGAGTTTGTCATCAACGAGCCCAAGAAGTGCGAAAGTACCACGCCTTTCTTGGTAATCCTCATCAGCACCACGCACAAGGAGTTTGACGCGCGCCAGGCCATCCGGGAGACCTGGGGAGATGAGAACACCTTCAGCGACATTCGCATTCTCACCATTTTTCTCCTGGGCTGGAACACAGACGCAGTGTTGAACCAGATGGTGGAGCAGGAGAGTCAGATCTTTCATGATATTGTGGTGGAGAATTTTATTGATTCATACCACAATCTTACCCTAAAGACTATGATGGGCCTACGGTGGGTGGCAACATTTTGCCCTAAGGCGCAATATGTCATGAAGACGGACAGTGACATTTACGTCAACATGGACAATCTTATTTACAAGCTTCTAAAGCCCACCACCAAGCCAAGGAGGAGATATTTTACTGGCTATGTGATAAATGGTGGTCCCATCAGAGATATGCGTAGCAAGTGGTACATGCCTAGAGACGTGTATCCTGAAAGTAAATACCCGCCTTTCTGCTCGGGCACTGGCTACGTGTTCTCGGCAGACGTAGCTGAGCTAATCTACAAGACTTCATTACACACAAGACTGTTACATTTGGAGGATGTGTACGTGGGACTGTGTTTGCGTAAGCTGGGCATACACCCTTATCAGAACAGTGGTTTTAATCATTGGAAAATGGCTTACAGTCTCTGCAGATACAGGCGGGTTATCACCGTCCACCAGATTTCCCCAGAAGAGATGCATCGCATTTGGAATGACATGTCCAGCAAGAAGCACCTCCGATGTTAGGGTATGTGTGGATCGCTGAACGTCTTTGATGTATTTTTAAAACTGCCTTTATTTTGCCATCTTCTTCTTTTTAAATATTGCCACAGTGAATAATGTGTAAACTACGATTGCTTTTGTAGATCTGTTTTATTACATGTTTGTGTATTTTTATTAAATCACGTGAAGGCTTGCAAGGTGCATATTATCACTCATACTTAAGTGCTGAGTTGTGACTTGAAGTTATTTTCAGTCAGAGTTTAAAAAGCATGCATTTTTGTAAGAATCAAGATGATCAGAAGTAAGCCTGATTGTGGCCTGAACAACATAGACAGTGAATCATTTAGAATCTGTAGTGAAAGAGATATTTTGGTTTTACTGAAATGGGATTGTATGGAGTACTTCTAAGTAGTCAATTCTTTACCTTTAGTTGTCAGCAGTTTGAGGGGCATCAATTTAGAGAATTGGAGAAACACTTATGGAGAGTTTTCCAAGCTAATGGGACTCAAAAGGGTCCATTTATTAAATATCGCCTGCCATCTAAAACTGTCTAACACAAAAACCTCCCTAGCCCCTGGGAAAAAAACACTATGATTAGTGTTTTTACACTGTAGTCCTGTTGAATGAGAGTTATTTATAGTTGTTTGTTCAACTGAGCTACGTGTGCGCTCCTGTGTGCAGTGTGTGCATAGATGTTGTTCAATGTATTCTGCTGTGGATCAGCTGCTCTAAACTCGAAACAACAACTACAGTCAGTAAACTTGAGTAATTATGAAAACAAATGTATCTTGTTCAAGGGGAAGATGATGGGGAAGAGGTGGAAAGAGTACTGAAAATTTGTACTCAAGTACAAAGTACTGTTACACTGCTTAAATTATATTCAATTACAAGCAAAAGTACTGGTGTTATTAAAAATACTTAAATAAAGTAAAAAAAAAGTCCTCTTCTCAAAAACTACTAAGAGTATTAATTACTTTTTAACCATTTAATGTTTTGTGTTGTCAAAAGAAATCATTCAGTTTGATTTACTGTTTACAACAGCATATTTCTCAGATGCTATTTCAGTACAGGCAAACCAATGGCAGTGACATTATCCAAGATCTTTGCATACTTAGCCAAACTAATAACCCACACATACAAACAATAAAAAAAAAAAATCATACAGGTAGTTGTAAAACCTTGAATACTTCAATATGTTTTTTGAGATTAGATGCTGAATTCTTGTAGCTGCCATCACCATAGAGATCAAACAAAGTTTGCATATGGACGCTGTCTCCTTTTTGCCCTCTGTACATGAAAAATTCCTCCTCCAGGTATGACCACGAGCGCTCGTCCTCAACCTTTACCTGTCATTTTCTCTGTTAACAGTGTTGTCCTCTGTCTCCATTTTGTCTTTTTCTCCAAATCTTTGGTCCATAAACGACTCTCTACTCTACGGAGTTGTCCTTTGCTTATATCATAGGTAATTGGCACGTTCGTGATCTGAGAGCCTTATTGGCTACAAAGATGCAGAAGAACGGTTTGAATATTAATACAAATTGTGGCAGTAGCAGCAACTTCTGATTTTAAAAGTAGCGAAGTAGATTACATGGTCTGAATTGTACTCGAGAATGAGTAAAATACACACTTGAAAGAAATACTCATTAAAGTACAATTACCCAAAAAATCTACTTAATTACATTACTGTGAGCATTTGTAATTCATTACTTCCACCCCTGGATATATGAACAGTAGGATATTTAGCTGCCCTGTGGACATAGTTAGCGTAGCAACACAACCCTTGATCCAATGAAAAGTTGTTGATCCATGCAAACATGATTCTGTGTTTGAGTTTGTGTGTTTCGAGTTTTAGGTGACTTGAAGTTATTTTCAGTCCAAGTTTAAAAAGCGTCCCCTTGCGTACCCCACCCCCACCCCACGGACTGTCGGCGTCAATATGTGCTCGTGTGCAAGATTTTTTTTCTTCATTATCATGCTGTTTACCTTCAACCAAAGATTAAGAGTGTTACAATTGTTTTTTGTCTCCAAACCCTACGTGTCATTTTTCACCACTTTTTATTGTCTATCCAAACAGGTCTCACTTGTAAATGAGTCTTCGAGGCTCAATGTGACTTATCTGTTTAAATAAAGGTTGAATGAAATGTGGTAGAAATTTGCTCCTGAACAAGCCTTGTTTGAAGTATTGATTGACTCCTCCGTGTGAATGTTTCCCCGATTCTTCATACTGATACTGTTCAGACAGTTGTCTGCTGCAGGTAAAACACTTACTGCTTGTAAATACTCCATATGACCACACTTCCAATAAACAAAACTGCCTGTCCATGCAAAGCCCTGACACTTACAAACCATTTCTCCGTTTGATACAAGTGTCCTTGAGGAAGAGTCTATTAGATTCACAGCTGGTGACCCAGAATCTAGACCCTCTTACAGCTACAAGATAAGAATGTAAGAAAATCAATGAAGCACTGAATAATTAGACATTTTTACAGAATATTATGAAGCGTAAAGTGTAGAAGAGTGTCAGAACAAAGCAAACAAAAACGTAACCCTGATTAACATTTCTCTGACGTGTGCACTTGCACTTCTTTCTTCATCTTTTTTAATGAGACTAAAAATAAACGTCAGTTCAGTTTAGTGTTAGTATCCAATACCAAGTAGGTTGAACTTATGGTCCACTATAATCTGAGAATTTTCTAAATTAGAATTTAGAGGAATTTGCCTGATTTTGTTTTGTTTACATGAAGTCATCATCACATTGCCTTTTTCGCTCTCAAACAAGCTGTGTGTATGTTTTGGATTTTAGATGCATTTCCTTGTTTTCCCACTTTGACATTTTTCATGCCTGAGGTAATTATGCGTCTCAGCTACCAGCCTCTCATTATTGTAGCTGCTGCTCGTGTGCGTTGTAAATCAGCAGCTGCTTCAGCTCATCAACTCCTCCAAGCAGCAAGAAAAAAAATGAATCAAGTTTCTGTCTATGTCTAGCTGAGATCATTACAGCCTGGATGTATCGTCATTAAAATTTGGGATATCATTGGCTACAGAAGTGCACTCATTATATGAATAACATGGACAGTTTGGTTGTTTCTAAGAAAATGTGGCTTTGTCGCCAAATATACTTTTCTCTTTTTGTTTCCCCTGAAACATTTTAGTCTCATAAGCTAATGTGACATTTACTGTGGCATCTATCCCACACTGGGTTGTTGTTATATATTGTGTTTTTATATTAAAAAGGCAAATACTTGAATAAATAAAATGAATTTTGCTGCTTTCACTTGTTTCCTCCCTTTCGTTGCTCTGCAGAGAAGTTGTGGGTTTGTTTTTAGTTACTAATAAGCCTAACATGCATGTTTTTTGGTCTGTGGAAGGAAACTAGAGTACTTGGGAGAAACCCCACACATGTTCGGAGAGAACATGCAAACTCCACCCAGAAAGGTTCCTGGGTGGGATCTGATCCAGCAACCTTCTCATTAAGAAGTGACAGCTCTACCAACTGTGCCACCGCACCGCTGCCAGTCTAAAAAATACCCAATACAAAAGAGATGGCTCCGTAAAAGTAAAAGAATTCTTAAAATGTCATCTGCAAGAACTGCTATGAGGTTAGAGTTGTTTAAAGATGGCAGACGTTTGCTTTGGAACTGACCTGGCTTGAACATCTCCCCTGACCCAACGTCTGGCTGATATTCCAAACTGATTCCTACTGCAGGTAAGGTATTGTTTAACATGTCCAAAAACATTCATCCATCCCGTTTCAATACCTGCATCTCTTTTCTGTGTAGCAGGGGGTCTCTGCCCATGGGTCTCATGCCCATGGGTCTCTGCCCATGTCCAGATGACAGTCCGTGAAACACCCCTTCATAATATCCAAATGATGCCTTTAAAATCTAAAAAGCTCAGCTCAAATAGTCACAGAGATGTCACTGGAGTCTGTCTCAAACCCTTCTCGATCAGCAAGTCTGAAAGTGCAATACAGGTGAGACAACTTTGAGAAGGCTTTGCCACCTGTTACAATTGTGTGTGAAAAATTAGAAGCAAAAAAGAGAATGAATTGCAATCAAACTGAGACATGATTGAGACATTTATACTTTCTGACTAAATTGCAAATAATAATAATTGCAAGTCAGTAATAACAATGTTGTGCAAATGTAATCACAGTTACATGCATTTAAAAATGTGTCATAAAAACAGTTTAGTAGGAATCCAAGTGAAAAGTTGTCAAAGTGACTGGAAATAAGTCAACAAAGGCAATATCTGTAGAAAAGCTTTTCCGTGTTTAGAAATCCGACAACTGTGATATATTGGTATATATTTATGCTCAAATCAAAAAAGCGTTCAATACAGAAACAGCTGGACTTTATTTGTAACAAAAGACATTTCGCTCTTCATCCGAAGAGCTTTCTCAATTCAAATTGAGAAGCTGAGAATTGAGAAAGCTCTTTGGATGAAGAGCAAAACTTCTTCAGTTACAAAGTCCAGTTGTTTCTGTATTGAACACTTTTTTGATTTTTTTCATGTCCTGGATGACTGAGAATCTTCACCAGCATATTCATGCTCAAATTGTTGATCAAAGTATGCAAATAAGTTGACCGATTCAGTCGAGTGCTTTGTTTCCATTGAGTGCATTCCCACATTTCAATTCAATTCAGTTTATTTATATAGCACCAAGTCACAACATAATCAGGGCACTGAACAAATATATTAATATACATAAAAATTCAATTAGTAACATAATTTATCTAAGGTAGGGTAGCATGGGCAGCAGAATGCATTGAATTTGATTGAATTTAGCATTGAATTTCAGAACTGCACATCCATTAATGTGGAAAGCTATTAAACTCCCTCACACTACACCATTCACTGTAATTCAGGATAATTTGTTCATGTTTGATTTCATAGTTTGCATCGAGTATTCTTAAACTAGGAACATTTATCTCTTTTAAATATAACACAAGTTCTTGGTTGACTTATTTTTGCACCCTGCCACATGCTAGATGTAGGAAAAACCTACAGCTACAACAGCTAAAACAAAATGAATGAACGCTAGTATAGGCCTCTTCATATACAGTCACTAGGGATGCAGTAAGCAGATCAAGAAAAACTGAGCATTTTGTAGCAAAATAAATATTTTAAAGTTAAACAGGAGCTATGAAAATGCATAAAGTGAAAATGGGGATTTTTTAAAGCATTATACGCTTATAAATCATAAACTTATTTTACTTATTACCCTTTAAATATGCATAAGCAATTTCAGTTCAATTCAGTTTATTTATAAAGCGCCAAGTCTCAACAGAAGTCGTCTCAGGGCACATAAGTATGGACTTTTTTTTAATAGCTCCAGGCATGCTAAATGTTGCCAAAACGTGCTAAATCAAAACACATCATCATGATCCAAAATAATAACGTGCAGGTTCAAAATTGACTATTGAATGAGATCATTCATCCAAAATGAATAATAAAATGTGGTTACGTTCACGCCTAATGCAGCAACAGCAATATGTTTGTGATTTAAAAAAAAAAATACATATATTTCACACATTTATTTTAAATAATTTATTTATTTGCTGCTCCTCGTCAAAAAATTGACATTAGCTGATTACAGAGATGGAGAGGGTGGTAATAGGGTGACAAAATGCACATCATGTACATAAAAACAAATACATTTTGGAAATAAAACATTTTAGAGAAGTTAATATTTACCACCTCAGTACATAAAATACAGGTACCACTTTACAATTAGGCTCCCCTTATAGATGGCTAATAAATACTTTAAAGATACGTTAATTCCTCTATAACAACTTTATAATTGTTAATAACTGCTTAATAAGCACTAATTAAGGGCAAGAAAGAGACAAAACTGACTAGTTTCTTGCCAAATACTGCGCCAAATCTGTTCACCTATGTATTTCATCTAGAGTTGTTTTATTAAACATTTCAGACTAAGTTACTACCTTGTAAGAACAATAAGCATTTGTAAACCATTTTAGCATATAATATTGTACCTCATCACTGCATTATAAATATCTATATCTAATATTATATCCTTAAAAAATTAGATTTACAAATACTTATTGTGCTTACAAGGTAACAGTCTGAAATGTTTAATAAAACAACTCTAGATTAAATATATAGGTGAACAGATTTGACTCACTATTTGGCAAGAAACTGGTCAGTTTTGTCTCTTTCTTGCCCTTAATTAATGCTTAATAAGCAGTTATTAATGATTATAAAGTGGTTATGGAGGAATTAACGTATCTATAAACTATTTATTAGCCATCTATAAGGGGAGCCTAATTGTAAATTGGTATGAAATGAATGCTACTGGACTTTGTTTGGACAAACAAATGGTTCACTACACTTTGCTGTTTGGTTCCATCTGTAGCTGTGTTGTTGTCGCAGAGCATCTTTCCAGGAACAAAAATGAAACTGCTGTGGGTACGTTGAGCATCTGATTGCACATCAACCAGGACAGAATTTTGAGACAGCGGGTTCTAATGCGTTTCATTTCTTTGACGACAAAAGCACATAAATTAGAACTCGTCTCCGGGGGCGAAGCATCTGCACACACTCAGCCCAAAAGTGCATTTCAGCTCACCTCATTAAGATAGTTCACATGAAGTGTATCGTTGCTGCAGGAATACATTTGTGAAATGGTGATGAGCGAGGTTCTTCCCTCAGTGTGGTGTCGCTCATTGACAACGTTCTTTAGGCACAGAAAAATGAACAAGGCACCTCTAGCATTTGTGAAGCGTTAATACTGTCGAGAGCAGCAAATTATACACAGTAGCATTCAGGTCTCGTTTATTTCTCAACCAAATGCTTCAGTTCATGTCAAACCGGGACTTGACACACAAAACGATTTATAGTCTTTTAAGACATTCATTATGGTTTATATTTAAAAAAAAAAAAAAAAAAGTGCTTCTCCTCACAAGTTAACTAAAACTTACATTCTGACAGACCTCAGGGAAACTTCACAACTGAGTGGGTTTGTGAGATGCGAGTCAAAGTACATTTGTTTTCATAGTGGCAACAAAACGGAGCGAGAGGGGAAAAAAACAGAACATAAATACGTCTTCTCATTTTAATAAATAATGAGAACTCTGCTGAACACAGCAGTAATGTGATGTTAAACAAAATAAATAAACCAAACATTCAAAGCTACATTTTAATCCCCTCCCTTCACCACCTGAGTACATCTTTTGGTTCCTGGGCTGTATCCTGGTCTGCACGCTGGAATGTTAAGGTAAAAGGTCGAGGGACAGTGAGACGAAAAGTTGACGCTAAGGAGGTGTAGTCAGCAGAGTTCGGCCTCGGGGAAGGTAAAAAGGAGTGGGGGGGGGGGAGGAGGTGCTTTCAGGGAAGGTGTTGGAGGCAGATATTGCAGGAGGTGGATGTGGCGTGTTCCTCGGTCTGTCTGCCCTGACCTGTCTCATCTGTCTCACCTGCTTCAGGCATGAAGCATCAGCAAACACTGAGCTGTGCAAAGCCGATCAACTTCACCTCATCTGGAGTCTCCGTGTCATCACAGCTGGACGCCTGCACAAAGAAACAGAATCAGTCCGTTCTTTTTACTGGCACATGAAGCAATCGGGTGGAAAAAGTTCAAACGTGTCAATAATTTGAGTAAACAGTGTTTTTACTGTAGTTTCTTTAGAGGCTGTTGTTTCTATTAATGTTACTTATAAGGTAATTCATGCATGCTTTTATTACTTTTTTATATAAAGGTGCATAAATTTTTAAACCGCTCCTAAAGTTTTATGTTTCACTTCCAAAAAGCTAAGTGTTCTTTAGGTGAAAAAAAGAGTAAGTACGCTCAATCATCCAGGTAAATAAATCACAAAAAATAAAAATGTGCAATTTATTTACCTGGATGATTGAGCGTACTTACTTTTTTTTCTTTTTAACCATTTTGACCAGGTTGTCCTCAGGCTGGCTCATTGAGTAGTAAACGGCCATTTTGCCTGTAACATTTGATTTTTGGGGTGTCGTTATTGATGAGAAGCTGACATGGAAATCTCATGTAAATTACTTAAGAATAAAAATAGCAAAATCA
>JARVGQ010000309.1:19220876-19234125 GCA_031762355.1 Hypsolebias martinsi
ACCCGTTTGTAAGTCCGGATTTTTGCCGTAAGTCGAGGAAATACATGTAAAATGTATGTTAATGCTGCGCCGCACACCCGTTCTGAAGTCCGAGTTGCCATAAGTCGAGGGCGCCTTAAGTCGAGGACTACCTGTAAATAGGCTGACCCATTAGGAAAATAAAGAGGTGTAACATTACCAATAACAACATCAAGTCCGTTGACCAGCCCGGCTGAGAAGAGCTCCTGGGAGACGCCATCAGCAGTATCTTGTGGGAGAATAACAGAAAGATTGAACCTGTGATATTCCTCCTAAAGAAAATCGTGTTACAAACAGACTTAGACGCAGCCAGAACACACCGACATCACCCATTACATACAAGGACTGATGGAGTCAGAAGATGTTAGCACAAAGGGAGCAGCTCTTACCTCGGCCAGGGGTGAACTCAAACCGGATGTCGTTCAGCTCCTTTTTGGAGTTCCTGAAAGAGAAGACAGGTAAGTGCAGAGCTGGAACTTGACAGCAGCTTCGTTTTAAGAATGGCAGCAGAAGGTTGGGGAAAAGATGCCTATAACTTAAAAAGATGGAGTAATGTGAAGCAGAAAGGACACGTGGGATTTACGCGCATCATAATAAGAGTGGCAATGTTTCACAGCTGTCCGTCTGACACGCAGGTAATCTATCACAGATTCTGACTTCACCTGCCTATAGGCATCTTTCAAATATTTTCAAAACACTTCAAACCATTTATTCCATGGCCGTAAAGGTTTATATTTCACCGTCTTCTTCATTTCTTTGTTTATTTTACCTGGTAAGGTTGTGTGCTTGCCTATCAATCATTCCCCCAACAGCAAATCAGCCCTCTGAAAAGTTTTTCGATTAAGGGGAGCATTCAAACTTTATACACCGCCTGAAGAATTGCACCACTTAAACAACAACCGCCACCATTAATAATCATGATTAGTCATAGTTTATCTTCAGGATGTGCATTTTACCTCAGCCAGAGACGGGCTTCGTAACTGGAGTCATGTTTTTGCTCACCTGAAAAATGTTTTTTCTCACCTCGCTCCTTTGTTTTGGGCTTTACAGACTTCTGAGAAATGCATTTGTCTCTTTTACAGCTAAGTGTATCACCAAGTTCGCATGGTAGTCATTCATCTTGTCTGTGTACTCGCTGCTGCTTAGAAAACTTTTAGTTTTTTTCTGTGCAGAGAAGATGAGGGTTGAGACAAAACAACAAGCGTACAGCTGGGCTCGCTGCTGTGAGGGCAACAGAAGTATTGAGTGAAAAGCTGCACCATAATCCACATTAGAAATAAGAGTTCAAGTCGTGCAGCTAAAGGTGCAGTGAATAAAGTTAAATATTTTAGGCCTATGACTTTTCATTATGATGATAAACGCATTTAATTAAAGTTATTTAAATTTCCATAAAAGGATAACGGCACTTAAAAAAAGAACGTGTTTAAGCTGTCGGTGAGGATCTCTCATGTTTTTCATCTACAGATTAAAAAAGGTGGAAACTTAAAGGAATCATTCAGATATTTTGAGTTCTGTGAAAAGTTTATAAACAATTAATATCTTAACCTGTTGTAGATATTTTAATTCTGACTAGACCGATGAGATAATGGCTAGTTCCTGTGGGACCAAGATTAAAGAAGATCGCTTCTATTTCAAAATGAATGCGATCTCAGATATTTTTAGCGTTTATGTAAACGTTATTGTATAATGCTTTAAAATGCCATCAACTAACAGTCAGTAGTTCAGTGACATGACTTCCACTTTAAAACTATAGAAAAAATACGCCCTCCGTTTTCTTTTCTACCTTTATTTATACAGGTTAATCCAGAGGTGCTCAAAGTTGGCCCGCCAAGCCATTTGTGTTGGCCCGTCACGCTGTCCTCATTAGTATATGAAAATTAACTTTGAAGAATCAGTGTGTTTTCACTCAGTCATTCCACCCATTGATTCAAGGATTTCAGGTTCTTTATTTGTCGTTCTGAAACTATGTATACAGGATACAGGTTGACTTTAATGTTAGATGGGAAAGTCGGCCCATTGACTACCATATACTGTACATACTGAAATGCCACAATTTCAACATCTGTTTTAATTTCTTATATATGACGTATATGTTATATTTTGTGTTCTGTAATGTTCTTTAGTCAGAATCAAAGGTTAAATAGCTGTATAATAAATAAATGGACTTTACTTAAAGATGGATTTGCATTTCATGAATTATATGTTTTCATTTGGCCCACAGCCCTCTGATAAGATTTTAAATTTGGCTCTCTCAGGGAAAAAGCTTGGGCTCTCTGAGACTCATTTACAAGAGAAACATGTTTTTTAAACAAAGAGTGATGACAACAGTGGACAAAAAAGACAAGAAAAGACAAGCATAAAGGATGTGTACAAACAGAATAAGTGAAAATAAATAAATAAATAAACAAAAGATCTATTTCTGTTTGTTTCTATCCATTTTTATAGTGTTTCATTTGATGTGAAGCACTTCGTAACTTTGGTTTTGGAAGGTGTTCCAACAAAAATATTGCAAAATTCCTGCAGGCTGCAGCTTACTGTAAGTGCTATAGCCAGCTGCTGCAGCTGCTTTTTGCACTTGCAAACAATCAAATAATTCTATATAAAATTAAAATAAAGCAAAGAAAAATGTATAATGTGGAAAATTACAACAATGTAAAGATGTATTTTAAAAAAATGCTTTTGCATAAATCTGTTTAACTAATCAATGTTGTCAGAATGAAACTGCCATTCAAAGAGCTAGCTAATAGGTGCAACAATAATCTTTGCAGAGAACCCTGCTTCAGAAGAGCTGAACTGTCACTTTAATGTTCCTATGATTGGTGATTTGAGGGAAATCTGTCCTGTTGAGCTGCAAAATGGAATTAAAATGTCCAAAAACAGCGAATTACAGAATGTGAAAGGAAACCAATTCAAGATTGTCCTCTCTGTAATGACTTGACTTTATACATGCACCGTGCTGGAGAGGACGTTACTGAAAATATGTTTGTGTTGAGGGAGTATTTGTTTTTTACAGGCAGAATCAGATAATGTTACAACCCAAAACAACTCCTGGGAGAAGATTAATCTGCTTCATTCCAGTCCAGGTGAATAAATCACTCCACAAGCCCACAACCCATATTTTCTAAGAGATTAGACCCATAAGTCAACTCAACACGCACACAACTAGTGACATATCCAAAAAACATATCTATATTTCTTTACATGCAACACTTTATAATATGTTTAGGCTTTTGATTTATTTAGACAGCGTGACTCTAAATAAATATGTTTCTTATAGGCATTTTGTCACCCAAAAAAAAAAATAATAATAAATAAATAAATAAACATGTCATTTCCTAGCAGAAAGAAGCTGGTTGTTTACTGCCAAAGCTGAAAAGTCATCATGATTTATTAGATGATCATAAACACTGAACAAACAAACTGTGTCCAAACTCTGCGTACTGTTTGGATCATGGATGAACTCAATGCACGACTAACATACTTGATGATCCCGACAAATTTTATCCACAACACTAATTCTTATAGTTTCACACTGTGAGCTGCTTTTGTATGTGAGGACGCTACAGGGTCAGGTTATAAATAAAATAAAAAAATAAATAATCCCATTTTCCTGGAATAAAGTGAAGTCTGTGGTTAAAATTATAGACGTTAATAACAAACAAACAAGAAAAAAATAGAGGAAAAATAAAGAAATATAATTTCTGTGTCTGAGTAGCTAACAAAAGAACTCAATGCAAGTTTTCAGATAAGAAAATATAAATATAATAAATAAATAAGGCTCAAACAAACAGTAATCCTTATCAGCTCGGCCTCAGAAATTTATTCTAGTATTATGGAAATATATTTATAGAAGTATTTTGCTTAAAAACATTTTGATATTACAGCCTAAATTTAAACTGTTAATATTAAGACTGAAAATCTTGTCTTTTAATCCAGCTGAAAATATTTTTAGGGCTGTCAAAAAAAAATTATTAAAAGCATTCTCGCAATTGTGCAAGACAACATATTAGTCTTTCAGTCTAAATGATTTGTAGCTCCCATAAAAACAAAATCGGCCAAAAAGGAAAAATAGCAGCTAGCGTTCCTGAAAGAAAGGCATATTTCCAGCTGCGAGAAAGAGAACATCATATGATCTGTTAGCGCTTAGACTGTGTGACAGAGATGACTTCCAGCTTTTATCACACCAAATTCTAAATAAATTTCTGTAAAACTAACTGGGTTATTCTCAATTATATGTTTGCTAAGGTTAATCAGCTGTAGCGTCCATCTTGAATTAACTCCAAAAGTTAAGCAGTTGTAGACGTACATCTAGTGATTACGTTCTGTGAATTTCATTCAAATTCATCCAATAGTTCATGAGATATTTCGCTAACAGACATGTGCATGCTCAGCCTTTTTTCGTGGCAGTGGACGATAACAGAAAAATACAAGGAAGTACGACTTTGTGGCTTGACTGGTTTACGTCCTTTTCATTCAAAGATGATTTAACCTCCCATCTTTCGCCTTTCCTTTCTCATCTGCTGATGCTGACGTTCTCCAGAGTTCTTGATGCCTTCAGAAAAAGGTCTACCAGTCCTGAGCCAAATGAACATAAACTAATCATACTGCTGCTGATTCCTCCCTCTCTGCTTCTGAGACGATCATATTACCATAAACTCGAGCTAATCAGCTGGAACTTCCCTCTTTGCTGAGAAAGGAAACCAATTAAGTGTTTATTTATTTTATTTATTTTGCTCAAATGCAATTACCTTTTAGGCTCTCCCCTTTCTAAAATCATCAAACACTTTCAAGTATTTTTTTCACTATAAAGCCTTACTTTGTGTTTGTTTTTGCATGTAGGCTTAAAATTCTGTTTATTACGACTTTTTTTTTTTTTAACGGTTCAGGTTCGTTGTTACCGTCGCTGCCTCTTTTCTTTGCTTTTGGAACCCCTCGATAAGCAGGAATAAAGGCGAGCGAGCACCGAGGTTCTGAAAGTGAAAGGATTAAAGCTGATCAAAGGGTTCACGTCTTTTTTTGTTTTACTTCAACAGAATGAAAGATTTTACTGGCTGTGACGTGTCAGCAGGCTGGTGTGGAACATGAAGGCTTTTTCTGTGAAGCCATGCTACTTTAAAATTAGAAAAACTTAGTTTTTTTAGTTGTACAACACAATTATGATAACACCGCTTTAACAAGACAAACAGTTTCTCTTCTCTCTGAGAATCTTTGGTTTTGCTGAAGGATTTCTAACTGGGATTAATTATGCTTTCTGATGATCGATCAAGTCTCGGATTAAATGATTTGCAGATAGTTGCATTGTTTAATCAACTACGTGTTTTACAGGTTTTAGGGTGTTTGTGTGGTTTAAGGCAGCCAAGATCAGAACGTTATTTATTTTATTTTTTTTATCTGTTAGAGATGGATGTCAAAAATAAGACTTTAAATCAAATATATAATTAATAGAATGTTAGTTTTACTTTATAAAGTCCACACAAAACTATTATTTTACACCCATCCTCGTGTTTGCTGCCTCGCATGCAGCCTGATCCTGTAAAAAGGAAATTTAGAAATGTCTCGTATTCTGCTGCGACAACACCGGAGCTCAGTCAAAGACTGTGTTCAGTCTTTTATCTTCTAAAACCTTCTGTGCCGATTCGCTTTAAAATAGAAAAAGCCAAAACTCGTCAGCAGAGCAGGAAGACTAAATTCTCCCACATTTTTCAATAAAAACACAACAGCACTGTTCTTAAACAGTCCATAACCTCAAACTGACACCAAATATACTCAATATAAAGGCTGTGGGAAACAGCTTTAAACTGGTTACCTGCTCCTTTTTCAAGAAATCTTGCTAAATTTGCAATACAGTAATAAATAAAGCAAGTATGTTTGAATGAGTGTTTTCTTTTAGTGTAAAATGAAAAATCTATGTGAATAATTTGAAGAACAATGGAGAGCTAGAAAGACTGACCTGCACATAAAAAAGTTTTCCTTAGAAAAATGTTCTCATTAGGCTTCCAAACCTAAATCTAAATAGGTTTCCAACACACGGTTGTAGCTCTGATGGAAAATTCCTTCCAGAAACGGCAACAAGAAGGTAATTTATTTGTGGAAATTAGGTCGATGTACTTGCATTTAGAAACTGTAACAATAAAAGCGTATGTTGTATTAAACTGCTAATAAACATCTATTCTAAACTGCAAACAAATTATCTGCACAAACTGAAGGAGAGAGATGAAAATAAATTATTACACATTGTGCTGTCAATAACATATCACAGTTAGCTGTTGCCTGTTGTTTTTACCGTATTTTTTGGACTATAAGGCGCACCGGATTATAACGTGCATTAAGCGAAGCAAGTTCATTTTGACAGATTTTTAAGCGCCGTGTACCACAAAAAAATTGGTTCAATGTCAGTAAGCACAACCAGAATTACGGTAATACATAAGGTGCACCAGATTTTTTTTTTTTTAAACAAATGTTTTGTTGTTGAATAAAATACATTTTCTGCATTGAGCAGAGGGAGACCTTCAGATCTCTGCTCTAACAAGAGTATGCTCAGCAACCAATTTAAATTCCCAGCCGTCCAAAAAGTCATAAATGGGTGTTTGTTCTGCACGTTTCCACTCTGATGCTTTTTAAAATGTGTGAGAGTTGGCGGTAAATGAGTTATGCACCAACGTACAGTCCGACTAAGCTAATTGAGTATTGATCTCTAAAGTCCCAGATTTTAAATGGTGCCACTAAACTTTGTTGTTTCATGACTATAGGATACTGACACCCATAATTATGTATAATCACAATGTCGTGAAAATATTTTAATAACCAGCAGTCTTGCAGAAAGAACATTGTTGTTATGCAAGTCTAAATAAATTGAAAAAAATCTTCTTGTAAACCTCACAGCATCCCTCCACACTGGTGCAGTGACTTTAGAGACAAATATGCCCATCTTTATTTCAACAAAGCATCAGATTCTCAAAAACACACCCATTGTCTAATTCACTCTTTCTTCCAATGATGAGTCACATGCTTTTATATTTCTAATTAAATCATCAAATAAATGGCATACAATCCCATTGTTGCCGTTGCACATTTAGAATTATAATATGAAAAGAATCACCTAGAATGTAACAGGACTGAAAATTATTTTGTGGGATAATTACACTTTCCCTTTTGTTTTTCAGCCTGTCAGCTGTTAAAACTTGAGAGAACATGTTCTTCCCTTTTTCTCTCTTTCACTTTTACCCCCGCTGTGTTCGGGATGGACAGTCATAACAGACTGTCCATTAAGGACAGCTCTGTTCTGCTGCAATCAGAGGCAGAAAGAGTGCAAATTGCTTGTGCTGGCTGAACTGAATGGGTGTGTTTGCACCAGTATACACAGCACTCAGTGCAATTTGCTTTGTGAATCCAAAGCTGAGATGGAGCACACAGTGAAAGCACAATTAGAGCTAAAAAGATGCTCTGTATAAACTTGGTGTGTTTGCTTACAGTTTAAATGTACGAGTGAAAAGGGAGAAGATAGTTGGGTATTCATAAAAAAAACTTTTGGATCCTATCAGTGGCCTGCATGTTTGAATTAAATACGATGACATGGACCTGTGCCAGAGCTCTACAGAGCCGGATGATAAACACTGCACCATCACTTATCAGGCCTCCCTCATTTTTGCCCCACCGGTGCAGCAACCTAGGTAGATGTGAAGGCGCCAGTGGCTGTGTCGCTCACATGGGCAGCCTGCACTGGGACCCCCACCCTCACCCACTCCACATGCATATGTCTTCAAGCCACCAGTACGTTGCTTTTTCTTGTGCTGAGGTTTTTTTGCAACCTCACACTGTGTCCCGGCAAGGACAAAGTGAGATGATTTTTTTTATACTTCCTCTTTCCTCATGTTTTCCCTTTTCCTTATCTAAACGAAAAGGGCAGCGCTTCCCACGAGACTGCAGCCTCAGGCATTCCCGTCTACCCATGTTGTTTTCTTTGGACAGCTGTACTGAAATGTAATTTTGTTGCGCTTCTGTGCAATGACAATAAAGGTTGATTCTGATGACCTGAAATGTGTACTTTATAATCCTGCAGTGTGATTTAAGGAGAAAACGGTTTTCAGTCTTACCGTAGTCGTAGTACCATGTTAACAGCACCCTGAATGAACGGTGTATTTTCATACGGTTCCACCTGCATCGAAACATATTGGACAATGAATCATGTTTTCTCTACTCAGCAGGAATTTAAGACAACAACAACAAAAAAAAGACAAAAATCTTACACTGCAGAAAAAGCTTAAGATAGTGAGAATAAAGCATTAGTGGGCACAGACATGAAACCAAACATCGATTTACAACAGCTGGAGAAGTGAAAACAGGGGGTGGGGGGCATTTGGTATTGGTGAAATTTTTAACCTTTTCTGTGACTTTTTTCTCGTAGGAAATTAACTGAGCTCATTTTACATCCTTCAACTCTCCGTTTACAATCTGTTACTGCTTCTTTCCCATTTTCTTCTGGTTCAGCTTCTTTCGGCTTCCTTCTGCAAATTTAAACATTTGTTCAGCTAATTTCAGTTGTGTTTTCAGCTAATTCAGATTATTTCTGCTAACTAAAACAATTTAAATTTCTGCTTGAGATGCTCCTTCCAACTTACTTCTGCAAGTTTCGGCTTTTTCTGCTATTTCTGCTACTATTTAGCTGTTTTATGCTACTTTGAGCTTTTTTTTTTTTAGATAATTTCACATTTTTTGCACTAATTTCAATCTTTTTCAGCCTAATTCAGCAAAAATGTTCTCTCTCCACTTATTTTTGGTGATTTAAGCTTCTTTCTGCCTTTTTTTTAGCTACTTTTCAAATGTTCTTGCTGATTTCAGCTTTTTTTCCTCCCAGACAATTTCCAACATTTTTTGGGCTCATTTTTGCTTCTTTCAGCATAATTGGGCAAACATGTTCTTTCTGCTTTCTTCTGCCAATTTAAACTTGTTCGAACTTTTCAGCTACCTTTTTAGCATTTCAGTAGCTAATTTAAGCTGTCAGATTTTTTTTTCTGGTAATTTTTGCTACTTTCAGTCTAATTAACTTCTTCCTGATAAGTTTGCTTGTTCCTTTCAGCTTTTCTCTGCTAGATTCATCTTTTGCTGCTCTTTCAGCTAATATTTAGCTGTTTTAATGCTGTTTTTACCTTTTCCAGATAATTTCACGTTTTTTTGCTCATTTCAGCTCCTTCCGCCTCCTTCTGGTAGTTAAAGCTTCTTTCTGCCTTTTCAGCTACTTTTCAGCTATTATTTGCTATTTCAGATTCTTTTTTTTTTTAGCTAATTTCTTACTTTTTGTGCTCATTTCTGCTCAGTTAAACATAATTCAGCAAATGCATCCTTTCTGCTTTCTTCTACTAAATTACTGTTCTTCCATTTAAGCTACATTTCATTCATTCATTCAACCTTTATTTAGACAGATAAGTCACACTGAGCCTAGCAGACTCATTTGCAAGTGAGATCTGCTTAGACAGACAAAAAGCAAAGAAACTGAATGTATTTCAGAATGTATTTTAGCCAATTTCAGCTGTTTTTCAACAAGTTCTTCTGCAATAAGCATTCACACTGCATTTTCATAGGAAATGCAATTTCTCTAGTTAAATACTAAATTACTGATGATTTTAACAGACATTATGAAGAAGAAATGGCTGCAGAGTGGCAGCTGTAGTTAATTCCTAACTTGGGCACAGGACTACGCCTCAAACTGTTTTGGCTCTGTTTCAGACAATAACGTTAGAAAATGAGTCACAACAGTAGTAAGTCTTCAGATGAGATACACCTATCTACTGAGCTGGTCCTGTCAGGCAGAGAGCCATTTACTCAGAGTTATTACTGCTGAGAGCATCCATCCAGGAAACAGAAACTCCTACGTGTGTATACACATACACATACACACACAGAGGCAAGCACACCCACAATATAGGCACACACACACAGACACACACAAAATCATCAAGGTCATTGAATCATGACAAATTAGTGCAGCTTCTGCTGAATCCCTCACCTGGGGATGCTGAACAGACAAGCCTTCTATGGGGATATTGTTGGCATCTTCCTCATCCTAGGAGGAAGGAAATGGGAGGAATAATTGCACGAATGCTTGTAAATATCAAATCAAAGCTCATTTTATGAAGAGAGCAGAGAAAAGCTGCTACAAACAAACGATACAGTGCATCGAATGGACTTCGATAGGCTGTTTAAAGCAGGTTCTGTTTTTGTTGTTGTTGTTTTATTTTAGAAGTTTGGGTGTTTCCAAACAACACTGAAAATATGATTCTTAAATTTGAAATAAAGACTGATGGGATTTCCAGAAATGCACAAGAGCAGTAATAATATAACCAGTTTGTTTTTAACATTCTCCTTCACAGTTGGTATTTATTGTTTAACTTCAAGTTGCAAATGAGATGGAAATGAGATGCTAACTTACATCTTTGGCCTCATATTTGACCCTTCGAGACTGCAGGATAAAAAAAAACAAGTCAAATTCACATGATCACGCACAGTAAATATAATAAAACCAATAATAAAAGCAAGTAATAACGTTACATTTAATAATTGCAGGGAGAAAAAAATGCTAAATGTTTTGTATTTTGCAAATGTCACACATTAATTTATGTTTCTCTATTCATCCGCATTTGTTTAAGCTCCTTTTTATAACTTTTTATGAAGTGACAAGCCTGAAAAAACAACATTCCATCAGCAGTAACTTTTTTCTTAAATCACTACTGTTGGTGAAATTTCATTTGCCGCATCTTCTATTTAAGTCTATTTTTTTTTTTCCTTATCAAAAGAATCTTTGATCAAAGCAAGCTTCTTCCTTCTGCCGAACATTTTTACAGCAATCTTCCAGCTCATTACAGCGACCTCTTGGCAGATCCTTTCAGACATCTGCTACAAAACTGACTGATGGAGGAGGACAGGAATGAACAGAGGCCAAAACAGAAGGGTCGGGAGGGTCATGCAACACTAAAACAGCCCTGCTTAGTTCAAAATGTGTAGTGGATTTATTCTAAATGCATTTTATCAACAAATAACAACAAAATCTGATGATTTTTTGTGGATTCTTGCTTACCCTGCCCTGAGTCGCCGCTGCTTTCCCTTCCTCGCTGCCCTCGTCCAGTTCGTCGTCGCTCCACTCCCAGTCGCCATTTTCTGTCTTGTGCAAGTGGCCACTAGAGCCGGGGACTCTCCTCACCTTGACCCACACAACACGCAGTAGTTTTTAAATTGCACATGCATAAACATGCTGTTTATCCACGGTTCAGAACTTGCTGCATATTATGGACATAAAAACACACAATACCAGAAATGTTCAGCTTTTCTTACAACAGAAGTTCATAAACTGGTAAATATGTTCCTGTTTCTTTGCTGGGATAAAAATTCAACCTGAGCGGTTTTTCCATAAAATTATACATATTAATGTTTAAAAAGCTATGTCTGTGCCAGTCCTGATTAAAACACACTTGAAATGGTTTGAAAATTATTACATTCTCCTTTTATTTGCAAATGGATTAAACTGTTTTCCTTAATCTTTTCTTCACTCTATAGTAATCCTGTTTTTATTTATTATTATTTCTACTTTATCTATGCCGTAAGTTTGTTTGTTTGATTTTGCAAATCTCTGTTTTCTGATAATGTCCACTTCTTTGTGCTCATTTCTGCTTCTGTCAGCCTAATTGGGCACAAGTTTATTTTATTTTATTTTTTTTATTCATTTCATATTTAAAACGCACAAAAATTTTACAAAAAAACACAGGAATACAAACAATACATAAAATGAAAGGGAGCAGAAGAAGAAAAAAATCTTATCACATCTGCCCCTTCTTCAAACAATCAATTCAAACAACAAACATCTATAAATAATATAACATAATATATAACTAATAATAATTTTCCATATATAGTAACTTAATATAAACAAATGTATTTATTTTTTAAATAACTTGGTCTTAATCATTTTCTTAAATGAAGGCTTTGACTTTACAATTTTAATATCCTTTTTCAAACCATTCCACAGACCTATTCCATGAATTAGAGTGCAACAGATACAAGGCTTTATCATTCAATAAATCTCTAACTTAATAGCACTGCATTGGATCTAGATATTTTAGCTTTTACAGAGCTTATGTGTTGTTTCCATGACAACTTATCATCAATAATTACACAGACCGACGGTTAAAATGTAGAAATTATACAAGTTCAGTTAAGATGACATTGACAGGTTGAGGAAGCATGAAGTTGAATTTTCAGCTGTTGTTCTCTCGCCTTGTTAGTGTAGCTTGTGTCATAAGCTTTTCTGCCTTTAGGTTTTTAAATGTTAGCACCAATAGCATCTACACACAGTCAGCCAAGCTTGGTTTTGGTTTACTTACACAGATCTAGTCACATTTCATTCAACACACTTAATCATTGCATTTCATTTAAAAATGGTGCTGGGTTTGTCACTTTTCTCTGCCACATTGGAAGCATCCTGCAACTGAGGTGAGGGAAGGGACGTGCTCAGCTGTGCTGGCGAAATGCTGCTTTCAGTTGCTCTCGGCCATCTGGTAATTATAAGTGTAATTTAGGCTTTTCATGTATTTAGATATTGTCAGAAATCTGAGTGGCAATGTGGGTGGCATTGTCAAATTATTGGAGTAGCCCCGTACTTCCACCTATGCATAAAAATGTTTGTCATGTCATTGTTTATTTAAAAATGTTTATCAGGTAATGCACTTACACCTCTGTACCAAAATGTTCATAGTTGGGACAGAGAAGACAGATGATCTGAGGGGTGGGGTTAAAGAAGCCATTAACGTCAAACGAGAAAAAAAAAACTTTAATGAGAGGTCTCCGATTTCTTTTTCAATACCCTGCACTGCAGCATTAAACCTGAGTCCCAGTCAGTTCCACTTGAATTCACACCTTCATGCATGTAACCAAAACATCTCCGTTGTGAACCAGGCAAACAAAGACCCCAATGACTTTGCTGTGAGGAGCTTGTAGTTTGAATTTAATCTGCATATGAATCCAAGTACGTAGCATACATGCACTTATACAAAGCTCGAATCTCTTCACTCTCTAGATATGTTGAATCGATAAAACGTCCTGTGGGAGACGCAAAATGTCTTAAGCCACAAAATACAAGTCAAGTTGTTTTCATTTATTCATTCATTTATTTATTTTTACTTTTGTTTTAAATTCCTTTTGGATGTTTTCCTTGTTGAAGTCGGTGCCACCCCTCCTCATGTGT
>JARVGQ010000309.1:19298719-19309952 GCA_031762355.1 Hypsolebias martinsi
TTGAATGTCCAGAGGACCAGACTTAGCTTTTTTAGATTTTTCTACCTGGATTATTGAGCATGCATCAGGGTATTATTAATTATTGTTTTATCTGATCTTAGCAGCCTCATTTGCAGTAATCTATTCTTAATGGAGAATTAAACGTAAATGGAATAGTTTACAATAGCTAATATACAAACAAACAGTCTTGCATTTCAGGGTTTAAAATCTGAAGTTTATTTGGTCCATCTATCTTAAGTAGATTAATTAGCTTCGTTTAATTTGGCTAACAACTTGAGAAGTTGTAGCATTAGCATACTTGTGCTAACGCTAACTAGGAAACATCTATTAGCCGTAAATTTATCTTTCCTATGCCACAAATTAGTTTTAATAACTAGTTCGTATAGACTTAGACTGATTACTCACGTGTCTTGAAGTAAAGGGGAAAAAAAGACGTTTCACTTTAAAACCGGAGAGTATTTTTTAAAAATTCGCGGTTTGTAAGGATAAGGCGGTTACCGAATGACGGAAATGACGTTTGTTTTGTTCTTCTTCTACTCCGATTAAAGGGTGGTTGACAAATCTTTTAAGTATGAACTACAGTACTGCCATCTACTGGAGTAGAGTGCAGACACATTTGACATAAAATATCCATGTATGCACTCTTCTTAATTTTTCTTTTGGTATATAAAAGTGACATAATTTAACTTCTCATTTTTACCATTGCTTCCTCAAAGACATAATTGATTTTATAGCTAAAATTTATAAGATTTTGTCCTTATTGCTTTCCCATGTTATGTATGTCTCAGTCTGCCTTACTTTACAGACATGACAAATCATTTTCAGTCAATCTTTATTTATATAGGTTAGTTCCCATTGAGCCGCAAGGACTCATTTACAAGAGAGACATGTAAACTGTTTTATTCTTTAATGTATGCATAGCTAGGATATCATCTTCATCTTCGACTCCAGTAAATGCAATGAAAGGTAATAGGAAATACTTTGGTTTGTATCTTGTGCAGTATCTAATAAATTGGTTGAAATAAATGTATTTCCTTTATGTGTTTAAAGCTGATAAACTGTTAGAAGCAGTTACAGATTCAGGATGATTATGTTGTTTAATTTATTGCAGAACCTTGAATGTTGCTAATTCCACTATAGACTGAAAGAGTATATTTTAGTTACTGTTGTTTGTCTTAGTTTTTTTTTTTTTTCTGATTTCCTAATCTTAAATAAGGCATAAAAACTGTTTTTCCAGTGCATTCTTTTGAGTCTTTGGGGAATAAAAGAATCGAATCATAAAACTGTTGTTCCCACTAATCATGAACAATGATCCATTCTAGAATCTATTTTTACCTTAATCAATTTGAATGAAAATAATTACTTTTCCTACTTTTTGTTTTGTTTTTCCTTTGACTTTTCAGCTAGATGAAGTAAGCTGCTCACACCCCAACTTGTGGTGAAAAAGTTCAAATGACTCTCAGATCCCTCCATCCATCCATTATCTTTACCCACTTCTTCCTTTTCAGGTTTCGGAAATCACTGGTGTCCATATCCAGCAGTCACTGTGCAAGAGGTGGGGGACACCCTGGACAGGTCTCCAGTCCATCTCAGGGACACATAGAGACAAACGAGACAAACAACCATTCACTCTCTTACTCACACCTAGGACAATATACCAATATACGTACGTACATATATATATATATATATATATATATATATATATATATACACACCAATATACCACACTGTTTTGGTTGAACATTGGAAAAAACAATATCTTATCCACAATTTCATGTAAAACCACAAAAAGTTCAAATATGGGTTGTGAACGACTCTCAGCTGCTACCACCAAATTTTGGCATAATGTTTGTTAAACTGAATTAATTATAGCCATTTGTGTTTTAGATAATGTTGATTAGCTGCTGTGGCCATCATAAATTGGATTGACTCCAAACATTAATCATTTGTAGACATTCATCCAATCATTACTTTTGGACAGTTTAATTCAAATATATTATCTGGTTCATACGTTGTTTAGCTAACAGACAAACAGCATTGATGTATGGCTGTATCTCACCTCTGGCACAATAGTACTGTAAACTGGCACCAGTTCCCCATGGCCTAAAGAGGAAAAAGCAGGTAAAGAAAACAGATGTCTGGAATGAGTTGTAAATGACTCTCAGCTGCAACCACTTACAATGTTAGCATAAAGCTGTAAAATTGGCCTAATTAAAGACTTTTAAAGGTCAATTAGCTGTGGTGACCATCTTGAATTGGAATGACTAAAAGTTAATACATCCAAAAAAAAAAAAAAAATTCCTTAAAGTTTAATTAAAATTTGTTCAGATATTTTCAAAACAATGAAAAACATTGTCATCAACCTTCATCATTTAGTGGTAAATGATAAATAATTTTATTACAGCCAAAATGATGCATGCAGATGCTCATACTGCTGTAGTTTTAATGATCAAAGATGGAAATGCACCCAGTAAACTTGACTTTGGGGTATTTTTCAGGGGACGCGCAACTTGTTGCTACGTGAGAATGATGATATTCAGGTTGAAAAGATACGGTGTGTCTGTGTGCGTGCAGTGGGGTGGGCATGTGGGACACTTTTGTGTGTTTACAGTGGCTAATATTTAACAATTGTACAAGCAGCCATCTGTGAGACATCTAATGGTTGTACGCCGTATTTTCAATGTGTCTCAAAATGCTGACCTCTCACAGCTCGGGAACACGTTATTACACTTCCATATGAGTGTGAGCAGGCTGCGGTTGTTGCCATGGCGTTGATAGATGATTCATGATGTCAGGCCGAGATATAAGGAGATGCAAGGTGAACGAGGGCATCATGGTGCTGCTGTGTGCCGGTGCTGTCGCACACAGAGAGAAAATCAGATGGATTTTACCCACAGATTTGGTGTGCTAACCATACAGCACCTGCAGAACAACTACAGAGGGTACTACAGGTTCCTCAGCTTCATGTCGACAGTGGGTGACCCTCGTTGTATTTTCTCGATTTACTTCCCACTCTGGTTCCACCTCAGCCACAATGTTGGCACTAAGATGATATGGGTTGCTGTTATCGGGGACTGGTTTAACCTTATCTTCAAATGGTAAGACAACCCCGATGACGTTATTTTATTCCTTTATTTTGTGCTTTTACTCAAATGCTTTATTACTCAGGATTCTTTCCGGGGACCGACCCTATTGGTGGGTGCAGGAAACTCACCTGTACCAAAACGATTCAATACCACATTTGGATCAGTTTAGCATAACATGTGAAACAGGGCCAGGTGAGTACGTTTGCAGCACATTCGAGCTAATGCAATCTCAAAACCCTACAAAGTACCTTGTACAAAGTACATAAAAGGTGGTAAACCCTGTTCTTGGTGGTTCTTTTTGCAGGTAGTCCATCTGGTCATGCCATGGGCTCGTCATGTGTGTGGTATGTGATGATCACCTCCACTCTAAACATTGTCTCCGGTGTCCAAAGCTCTCACAGGTGAAAGTTTATGTCATATGTGGCACAAATGATTTCTTCAATGCCTGACTAAAAATGTGCATTCATACAGGTTTCACTTCTTGAGATCCTTTTTGTGGGCAGTTTTTTGGGTGATTCAGATAAGTGTTTGCATTTCCCGGGTTTACGTTGCAACACATTTCCCCCATCAGGTCATCCTTGGCCTTATCACTGGTATTTTCCACTCTGCTATCATGTTTTGCAATATTTCTGCTGTAATACATGTTTAAGATAATGATCTGTTGTTGTTGGTTTCCAATACAATCTGCAGGAATGCTGGTTGCGGAGGTGTTTGATCACATTCCTTCCATCTATAACGCAAGCATGAAATCGTACCTCCAGGTCAATTGTTTCCTTCTCTCCTTTGCCGTTTGCATTTATCTGCTCCTAAAGCTCCTGGACTTTGATCCACTGTGGTCAGTTGTTAAAGCCAAGAAGTGGTGTGAAAACCCCGACTGGATCCACCTGGACACCACACCCTTCGCTGGTCTATGGAGAAACCTGGGAGCCTTGTTTGGTCTGGGCCAGGCAGTGAACTCTGAGATGTTTGTTCAAAGCTGCAAGGGGAAGAATGGCTCCAAAACAACATTCAAACTCATGTGCATGGCTGCAAATCTCACATTTCTGCAGCTATATGAATTAATTAAAATGCCCACTCACAATGAGACTCTGTTCCACATACTGTTGTTCTGTAAAAGTGCTTCTGTGCCGTTCGGTGTGGTCGCTGTGATTCCTTACTCTGTTCATTTGCTGATCAGGGATGAAGAAAGAAAGCTGTCTTAGATTGTTAAAGGCAAGTCATACTACATTTCTTGGTTTGGATGTTGTAAATGTTGTTTGGTTCAGTTTCATGCAAGTTTAATGTGTTGAGTGTTTCCCTTTGTATAAAGTGTTACTTTCAAAGTAAAATTAGGTGTTTTTAAAAGAAAGTGAACTGGATCTGAAGTCATCTGCACAGTGCATTAGTTTCAGGAGAACCCTGAATCCTGGTAAGGTGAGCAAATAAATGCAAAAACGTTATAAAGATGGCTCATTTTGAAAATGAATGAATACAGGGTTACATAAAAAATGACTTTAAAAATCTCTTTCAAAGATGAACTTTGATAATTACTGGATCCTTTACATGCACACTGTTTGCCTATCGTGCTCGCATTATATGACTGCTTAGTGGAAAAGTCAGAACATTTTCAGTGAGAACTTAATGAGGTGGAGCAGAGTGTCTCTGATGCAACACGATTAGGCAGATTGATTAAACTTCTGAGCAGAAGCCATTTCTCCATCTTTTCTCCCAGGCTCTGGTTGCTTAGTATCAGATGTACCTGAGGCCTGTTGCTGAATGATGTAACTGGTCGAAGTGTGTTGCGTAGGCTCCTCGACAAACAAAGACTGAAGTGACATCCATTAGCCTGGGTACTTTTACTTTGCACTAAGAGGGCAACAATAGAAATCTGGCAATATGTTCAGACATGCAACTAATTTTTAATTTTATTTTTTTTAAATATAAATACCCTTGCTTTCCGAAAGGAAATACAGTTTTATTTTTTAAACCATCTGATGTGAAACACTGAAATTAAAAAGAACTGAATTCAATGTTCAAACAGCAGCTGCAGTGGTAATGACGATGATCCTTTTCCTCAATAACTTTTAATTTTGTTGCTATTTATTGACAACTTCCCCAAATCACCACTCAGTGTGAACTAAAAATTGCAGTTTAAAATACTGTTGTGATGGTGAGCATGAAAGAAAAACTGGCGTTTAAAGTTTGAGATGAAAAATATTTTATGCGTCTACTTTTCAAAAGGATTTGTGTAGTATGGTAGCATTTCTTAATGTAATGCATATTTGTTTTTGTTCATGTTCTTTTTGATGAGCAGAATAATTGTACTCAAGTGAATAAGTGTACTCACTAAAGTGCAGTGTAATATGGAAAACAATTTTCAAACACAAATGATCCCCCAAAATTTTAATAAAGCAGCATGAACAAATAAAATCCAACAAGCATGGGAATAAAATTTAAATTAAAAAAAAAATTATTAGACAAATATTTAAAAAACATATGTGGGTAATAAACTTTACCCTTTCAAATAGCTGTAAACAAATAAATAAATTAGCGATAAATGGTTTGATCATAACATGGCTAGACAGAAAGTGTAAAAATATTAAACCTGATTGTTGAATTTTATATCTGGCTCGTTATGAATATTGTGTTGACTTTTTTTTAAGTGTACATGTTGCTCATATATGCGTAGTGCTTAAAACAAGTTCAAAAGTAATACATTAGAAAACCTACTTCTTCTTTTTTATTTTAATTAGGATGCATTGATATTACTGTACTGTACAAATAGCATTTAAATAAATTTGAAATATTCTACTGTTTATGTACATTTGATGTGCCTTTGTCCACAATAATTGAATTTGCATCTGCCAGTAAACGATCAGCTAATAGGAGCTCCCGTTGTGACCAGTTTGTAATAAGCGCCTCTTCTAGCCATGAGTTGCTTGTGCGTGCCTTGTTCTACGACGACGCCCTGCGACATCACCGCGATGATGTCAGCAGACTGAATGGTCGACAGTCGGTGGGCGATGACGATGCAGGTTCGCCCTTTTCTTGCCTCATCCAGAGCAGACTGCACAGTCTGCAGGGAAACAGAGCTCTGTCAAGACTGTTCTTCTTGTGGGAGTGAGAGGAGATGAGTTGATTCACATTCGATTATAATGAACCCTAAAGAAATGAAGATACCTGTTCACTTTCTGTGTCCAGGGCGGAGGTGGCCTCATCTAACAGAAGGATCTTAGGGTTCCTGACAATAGCCCTGGCGATGGCAATTCGTTGTTTCTGTCCTCTGGACATCTGGGACCCCTGGGCACCAACCTGGGTCTCATATTTCTAAAAGAGTTGAAAGCAGCAAAGAAGGAAAGCAAAAGGTCGCACATTTAGAAGTTGCTGCAGATTATTTCATGCTGCTGTATTCATTCGTATTACCGTAATCACCATCTGCTCACACAGACTCATGTTCGTGCTGCTGTTTGGCGTATTGTTTTTGTATTACCGGTAGTGCTTAGTGTATTTTTTAGTTCATATCTTGGAGCTTATTACTGTTTTTCTTTTACAAGTTATACTTTTGTTGTATGTAACTGGGAACGTGTGTACACAATTTCATTCCACTACATGTACCACATATGATGGGAATGACAATAACAAAACCTTGACCTTGACCTTGATAATATACTGTGACGTGACGCATCCTGGCACTGTCAATAACCACCATTTTATTAGGCTGACAATAGCTGACAATAGCTGACAATAGCTGACAATAGCTGCGGTTTGGCAAAGCGCAGTTTTTACTTCATCCCACCCATCCATCCATCCATCCATCCATCCATCCATTATCTTTACCCGCTTCTTCCGTTTTGGGTCACAGGGGTCACTGGTGCCCATGTTCAGCTATCACTGTGCGAGAGGCAGGGGACAACCTGGACAAGTCTCCAGTCCATCACAGGGACACAAAGAGACAAACAACCATTCACTCTCTCACTCACACCTAGAGGCGGTACACCAGTCAGCCTAACATAACATTTTGTCTGTGGGAGGAAATTGGAGTACCTGGAGAAAACCCATGCATGCACAGAGAGAACATGCAAACCCCACCCAGAGAGGCCCCCGGACTGGGATTTGAAGCAGGGCAACCTGCTCGCTGAGAGGCAGCAGCTCTACCAACTGTGCCATCGTGCTGCCCTCATTCATCCCTCAAATCAGTTAATGCTAAGAACCTCAAACAGAAGAGGTGAGTGCAGAACGTTCGCAAATCTGGCTTGGAAACATCAACCACATGAGTCAACCCTCAAAAAACACCATAATTTGCTCTGATCACTTTTATTCCAGTAAACAAAAAATTATGTTGATCATTTGGTTGAACAATGTCAGAGTATGACTGTATGTGTGCTGGAACTACTCTGGTCATGATGTAGAACATCTCAGCTATGCTACACTAATGTGCACAAATGACAAATAAAGTACTTTGTATATATACATATATATATATATATATATATATATATATATATTTTATTAAACCTCCACATTATAAACACTTACTCCGCCCACATATATACCTATGTTGTAATTTTGAGCATTAGTTACATTAGCACGCCTCAAAATGTCTTAAAAATTTTTCTAGTTTTAAGTGTCAATGTGTTATCAGCATCTCAAAAGCTTGGTGGTTAGCACTGTTGCCTCACAGCATGAATGTCTGAAGCAATTTGCTGACTCTGCAAGTAAATGTTGTTATTAACTGATTTTTATGAACGTGAATGTTTCTGTTCAGTGCCCGGAGATGACTTCTGTTGTGAACTTGCGCTATATGAATAAACTGAATTGAACATAATTCTGGTTTATAGCCCCGAGTTGGTCCTGGCGTCATTCTGTAAGAGGGTTTTTTTAACATTTTTATTCATTTATTTAAAAATTGTATTTAACCAGTTCACACGTCTTCCACAAAGTCATTAAATCGGTGATCGTATTCGTCCAGGCTGCAAATCTCCTCCATTGTGCGTAGGCACTTGTTGTGTTCATAAATAATTAACTATTTAATAATAAAAGTTCAAAGGCAACTTGTCTGCGTTGTGTGATATGTTCTCTTTCTCTGTCTCATGCGAATCAGCAGCATTTTTTTCTGGATATGTCTTTTGCACATTGCTCAAAATGATCAAAGCACTTTGTCTGAAAGCCATCGTGATCGTCGCTGTCTAGCGCCCGTCTACCATAATGGCGAAAAAGTGGCTTTGTGAACTTTCGGTTGAGACGTGTGAGAACTATGTATACTCAGGCAATTAAAGGAACAATAACGAGGCTCAATGGGATTAACCAGTATAAATTGTCCGAATTGATTGTCTGAATTAATTTTGTTTGAGGTAGGGGCAGATGTTATAAGATATTTTCTTCTTCTGCTTCCTTTCATTTCATGTATTGTTTTATATTTCATATGGTTTTGTAAATAGTTTTTTTCTATGTATTTTTTAAATTGAAATGAATAAATACATTAAATAAATTTAAAAAAAAAATAAATAGAGGTTGAACGAATAATAAATCAAAAAGCTCTTGAAACCGGTCGATTCCATGACTGGGAGTTCATTAGATCCGACAGGAAATCTGGAAAACTCCAAACAGAATGGAACAGGGAGGATATTGGGAACAGGCCATCCCAAATATCACTAGAGTTTCTCAGAGAGTCAAATAGTTTTCTCCATACAATAAACAAGATCCTCAGACAGGAGCTGGCTCACCTTGAAGCTTAAACACCCAAACACAAATTCTATATTGTGGTCTTGTTTTTAGGCCTGTAAACTTCCTCTCATACTCATGACACAACACCAGAGAACCAGCTCTTCAGCCCAAGACTCGTTTTTTTTGTCTACATCTTAAGTTAAAGGACGGGCCTTTTGAGGACACTCATTCATATTTTGGACAGAGAAAATAGATGGTTTGAGAAGGGAGTTGAAGGAAACCATATCTGTCAGCCGAGAATAAACAACTTTAAACAGGGGAGAAGGTTTCAACTCTCTAGCATTGCAGTGTTGAATCTGATCTCCAATCAGGTTTACACCAATTTGCTCCTCTATGCATGTGAACAAAACATATCTTGTGAACCAGGCCTACAAAGATTCATATAATCCTCGCGAAGAAGGGAAGGATGTATGTGAGTTTTTCTGTGCAGAGCCCTGAGACGACTTCTCTTGTGATTTGGTGCTATATAAATAAACTGAATTGAATTGCTTAGTGTATTATTTCAGCTTACATTGGAGTTTTCAAGCTTGGAGTGCCCCATTATTTTCAGTTTGCACCGAGAAAGCCCATTGTATGAAAACAAAAATGTTTCAGTCATCGTTTTTAGAAACTCTTGAGAATCTCAGGTTGTAATATACTGTATGTGAGATTATTTTACAAATGTAAAGTGTTTCCACTCACGTCTGGCAGGGTCATCACAAAGTCATGAAGATGGGCTTTCTTTGCAGCCTCCACAACCTCTTCCATGCTGATTTTACGTGTGTTATCGCCATACTGAATATTCTCAGCTATGCTGCAGTCGAACAAAACTGGCTCCTGTGAAACTATACCAATCTGAGATCTCAGAAAGGGCACGCTGACAGCATGAGACGGGCGGCCATCGATCAACTGAAAATGAAAACAGACACGTTTAAAAGACACAGTTTGGCTTTGACGTATGCTGAGCTGGTTTATGTTCGTTACATACCACTTGCCCTTCATCTGGATCGTAGAACCTTTCCAGCAACTGGACACTGGTGCTTTTCCCACACCCACTGCTCCCAACAAAAGCCAAAGTCTGGCCAGGCTTCACAGAAACAATCAGGCCATTCAGCACTTGAACATCTGGTCGTGTTGGGTAGGTGAACTTGCAGTTGAGGAACTCGATTTCACCTCTGAAGTTCTCCTAAACAGGATCGACAAGGCTCATGAACAACACAAAAGACTTTCGCCAATTTAAGAAGCAGCATGGTAAATTCACCAACCCATTTCTGTCCATCTGAGGGGCTCATGCTGATTTTTGGAATTCTGTCCAACAGTTTGAAAAGTTGAGCAGCAGCAGTTTTGGCTTTGGCGTAGTCCGGAGTGAAAGAGGAAGCTCGCCCCAGAGCTGTCCCACTGATCACTATGGCTGAAATCACTCTAGAGAAATGGAAAATGGTGGTGAGGTTTGGTGATCACCAACATAAGACAAGAGTTTAGTAATAGTTTTGCTAACCTAAAAACCAGCATGTATTGTAAGCCCTCAGCTCTGACCAGGTAGCCTCCATATCTAAAAGACGCGGCATATGCCATGAAGATGACGCACTGAGCGAAACCAAAGCAGACGCCATAGATGTTGGCTCTCTTTTTAGCAGATTGATATGGGAGCTCAAGTTTTTGCTCATATGTTTCCACAAATGAGCTCTCTTTGGCCAATCCTGCAATGGTCCTGATGTTGGTAAGAGCTTCACTAGACACCTTGAAGAAAGATCAACCACAGTCGTTAGATTCAGAGATAAAGTCACAGGTCTACATGGTAAACTACGTTAGAAGGTTACTTTACCCGACCAGCAGCCTCCATAGCTTTTTTGTCTTCATTTGCAAAACCTGTCAGCATCTTGGCTTGGAACACACCAGACAGCCCGATGAGTGGTAGGAAGCACATGATCACCAGTGTCAACTTCCAGCTGAAGTAGAAGGCAATGATGAATGAGGCTCCTATGCTGGTCAACGAGTTCACAATCATGCCAATCTGAGAACCTGTTGCCTGAAGGAGTTATTTCAGTCATATACAAAGAAACATTGTAACTGAATATCAAAAATATCTATAAGAAATATCAGTGATGGCCTGAAAGGCTGCAGCTCACCCCTTGGACCATGGACGCATCCGTGGCCAGTCTGGTGGTCAAAGCTCCAGGACTGTTTCTGGGGTCATCAAACCAACCGATCTCCTGCTTCAACATGGCATGGAAGCCCACTTTCCTCAGACGGCGGGTCAACAGCTCCCCAGACTTAGCAAACGCATATCCCTGCAAATAAAGGTCACTCAGTCTATGAGCAAACAAAAAGCTCTGCTCTGCTGCACTGTTTTCAATACCAGAGCAATAAATGTGGTGCTTTTCAAATACAGGTAGTCCCCGACTTACGTTCGAGTTCCGGACCTAAGGGCCGAACTTAACTCGAAAAAAACGTACCTCGGA
>JARVGQ010000309.1:19324845-19339430 GCA_031762355.1 Hypsolebias martinsi
GACCTTTGTCTCTCCATGGACACCTGATGTGAGGGGGAAGGTTAGAAGATGCACACGCAGCCTCCAAGGACCCCCCACACACACACACACACACACACATTAACCAGAGCGAACTTGTCTTTTTTCCTTTTAGTCTGTGTTCATGTAGGGTTTCTCCGCCACACCCCAGCTTTGATCCATCCACCAACAGAAAAGAGAACATGTGTGATGTGATCATGTAAATGAGATTTCCTTGTTCTTCAGCTGGTTTGATGAAAATACAGACGAGAGAACGTGACATGTGTTTTCAGGTAAATTACAATTTATAACAAAGCATGCTTTTTCTTTTAGTCTGCATGTGTGAGTAAACTAAGCATGCAGTCACTCTTCACAATAAACATTAAAGTGTGCAATTTAATGCGGTTGATCTCATTTAACTGTGGGTGATAAAGGAGCTAATGTAGGGCCACAACAACTCATATAAAGTTGTCAGTATTTCAAATTTTTGAACACTTATTTCCAAGGAAAGCTGCACAAAAAGCACCGATTGATTCTTCTGATTGACATCTCATCGCTGGAGATCAGCACCAGCTGCCCTGAAGGACGACAGACGTCACTCAGATACCAGAACACACAGACAGGCATACGGTAAATAAAATACATTGATTTGTACCACTGCCATGATTAATTACATTAAATAGAAAAGTGTTAACACGGTGCATCGCGATAGTTTGTACCCTTTTTAACAAAAGCACCCACAAAAGTCACTGAAAAATTTCTTACGTGACAAAAGAAGAAAAAATTAATTGTTTTAATTGTGGTTTAGCAGAATTACAAAGTAACTATATTAACAATGAATCTGGCCTTGATCAAAAGAGTGATACCCCAGAAAAGACTGAAAATAACTTGTTAAACTAAGGTGAGCTCTGCAAACTGCAACCTTACAGCCATACCGTGTGTAAAATATTAAAATTAAAGTAACTCTCTGTGTATGAATGGTATATAATGTGGCCTTCTTGCAAAGTTTAAAATAAAGCGTTTGCACAAAATGTTAGTGCCTGGAGTGTTGGACGACTCATCGTCTTCCACACCTACTGTATTTTCTGACATAAGTTGCAGTTTGCGTAGATTTGTCAGTCCTGCAACTTATATACTTTTTTTTTTCCATGCTCATAATGCAATTTTTGACTGACTTTAGTGAGTCCTCCCGTGCACGCTCGCTTCACTCAACTGGTGCAGGCGGAGGAACACTGGAGAGCTCACAGCTCCCGCTGTGATGGATGGATGGCACTGCGTCACCCAGGCGAAATGAAGCTGTTTGACCATTAAATAAATGCATAATAGATGTGATGGGTCAGCGGTGACGCAGAATAAATGCGACTTGTAAGTTTTTTCTTCTTCATGATGGTTTTTTTTTTTGGACTGATGCGACTTGTACTCCGGAAAATACGGCAATTCTACCTCAACATCTGTAAAGATGATGGTTAGAGCTGTGTTTGTGCTTGATGAAGTCAGCCAGCTGTGTCAACCATATTAAACCATGTTGACTGCAGAAGCTCTTCACTTGCAGATGCACATCCAGTGATTCATCACTGAACGTTTCATTAAAATCCATCCAGTGGTTCAGGACATAGTTTAATGTTTTAGTCAGTGTGAGTTAGTTTATGGTGTTGGTGAAAGTTATTTATTAGCATTTACTGAAAGTTAATGTATTCATAATCAAGTGATAGAAGATTATGAAGGCGTTACTTTAAATTTTCACATGAAATATAAAAAAATACTCTGTAACGCCGCTCTGATTATAATCAGAACCGGAGCGGCAGAGACTGAAATGTTAGAACTTTTAGCCACGAGTCGCACTTCTCCTGCAGAGCTGGTTCAACCTTTTAGTGAAAATTGCTCTTCCAAGTGCCTCTTTAAAGTCCAAACAGCTGGACTCGGAGGCAGAAAAGGCTTTTTATATTCAAAGAAAGCTGTAGAGCACAATAGTCTTTTTCTCTGTCACGTTGTAGAGTATACGCTTGATGAGCTCCTGCTTTCTTCTCTGTCAAAAAGCCTAAAAGTAATTTTACTTGTAATTTTAGCTCCATTCAAGTGGGCCTGGATCCATTTTTCACCTTTACTGTGAAAATATCAGGATGATATTTAACACCAACCCAGGTTTCAAGTTTTATCTTTAAATGTGCCGCAAAAGGAGCAGAGTCCCCACAGACGACACAGCAGAGCAGGAACCGGACCGTCTCAGATTTTAGGTCCAGCAGACGCCATGAAACATTTGAAGGCCTGAAACTGGCTCTCATTTCCACGGCGACGCAACATTAAAATGTACGACGGCCTGATCGGTCTGCCAGAGAACGGTTTGTGGGTCACGACATGAATCAGAACCAGCTGGTTGTTCTTCAGGCTTATTTTCAGAACCATCAGAGAACAGATCTGATATGAAATGGATATTTTTTAAATGTATAATAGGAATGCTGATTCAGCGGTTGGTTCTAGTTCAGCAGCTCACTCAGTAGGAGGGTGTTGTGGCTTTTGGTTTATGTAACTTTTACATTTCAAAATATTTCACTTTATTTTGAAAAAACATCCTCATAGAACTCCATTGACACCAAATTCCTTTAACAACACTGTTCTCTTTGAAATCAGCTGCAGCATATTTGTTTTATTTTCTATTTTCTGATGATACTTTCAGATTTTTAGCCTTTTGCTACTAAGATTTAGCCAAGCTTTTGCTACTTTTAGCTAGCTTTATAGTATTTTAGCTTCTAGCCAGCCTTTCTGTAGCTTTTAGCCAGGCTTTTGTGACTTTTAGCTGCTAGCATTTTGTTACTTCTAACCTTTAGTTAGGCTTTTGCTACATTTACCCAGCGTTTTACAGTTTTTAGCTTCTAGCCAGTCTTTTGCTACATTTTGCTTCTAGGTAGCCTTTTGCTACTTTTAGTTTCTAGGTAACCTTTTGCTACTTTTTGCTTCTAGGTAGCCTTTTGCTACTTTTAGTTTCTAGCCAGCCTTTTGCTACTTTTAGTTTCTAGGTAGGCTTTTGCTACTTTTTGCTTCTAGGTAGCCTTTTGCTGCTTTTTGGTTCTAGCCAGCCTTTTGCTACTTTTAGTTTCTAGGTAACCTTTTGCTACTTTTTGCTTCTAGGTAGCCTTTTGCTACTTTTTGTTTCTAGCCAGCCTTTTGCTACTTTTAGTTTCTAGGTAGCCTTTTGCTACTTTTTGTTTTTAGCCAGCCTTTTGCTACTTTTTGTTTCTAGCCAGCCTTTTGCTACTTTTTCTTTAGTCAGCCTTTTGCTACTTTTTGCCTCTAGCCAGCCTTTTGCTACTTTTTGCTTTAGTCAGCCTTTTGCTACTTTTTGTTTCCAGGTAGCCTTTTGATACTTTTAGCTTCCAGGTAGCCTTTTGCTACTTTTGGCTTCCAGGTAGCCTTTTGCTACTTTTAGCTTCTAGCAGCCTTTTGCTACTCTTTGCTTCTAGCTAGCCCTTTGCTACTTTTAGTTTCTAGATATAGCCTTTTGCTACTTTTGGTTTCTATGTAGCCTTTTGCTACTTTTGGTTTCTATGTAGCCTTTTGCTACTTTTAGTTTCTAGGTAGCCTTTTGCTACTTTTAGTTTCTAGGTAGCCTTTTGCTACTTTTAGTTTCTAGGTAGCCTTTGGTACTTGCAGCTTCTAAGTAAGCTTTGCTACTTTAAACCTTTATGTAGCCTTTTACTACATTTAAGGTTCTAGCCTATTTTTTGTTACTTTTAGTTAGATTTTGGCTACTTTTAGTTTCTAGCTAGGCTTTTGATGCTTTAAACTTTTAGCTAATCTTTTGCTACATTTAGCATTTTAGCCATCCTTTTGCTACATTTAACCAGCTCTTGGCTATTTTTTAGCTTCTAGCTAGCCATTTTATACTTTAACCTAACCTTTTACTACTTTTAGCTTTCAGCTAAACTTTCCAAAATTATCCATGCCCTTTTTTTGCAGGGGGGAGGGGGGGTGTTTTAGTTTAGCTAGCATTTCTGTTGTAGCATTGTACCAGTTTTAGCTTTTAAATAATGTTTTGAACTATTTGCTGTTGTCATCATTCTTAGTTTGTAGCCAGGTCTCTCTTGTAAATGAGTCCTCGAGGCGCAGTGAGATTAACCTGCCTAAATAAAGGTTGAATGAATGTAGTTGTTCCACACTTTAGCTTTAACTTTGTGATTTGTTTATTTTAACATCATCTTAATGTTGTGTTTCTTTTAGCTTTCACTCAGCTTCGGCTTCTTCTGCACTTTCAGCACATCCATCTCTCAATGTTCATGTCTCATAGTTTTATCTAAATTTCTACTATATTTACTTACACTCCAGCACGTATATGTGTCAGAGATTTTTCTGGAGGTTCTGCATGTTTCTTTCTGTTCCAAGAGTTCAAACGGTGAAATTAATAATTCCCTTTTTATTAAAAAATAAGAATTTATTAGATTAAAAATTGGTTAAACATAAAAATGTAGCCAGGTTAATAAAAGGCTTGTTATTTTAGGAATGTTTTAATTGAATTTTTAATAATGCAAATATTTTCTATAAAAAAAAAAAAAAAGATGTGAAATAGCTGTTTTTTTAAAAGGTGAAAAATTGATGGAGGACTAACTCTGAAACGAAGGAGAAACCTGCTGGTTGAACATCAGAGACCAGAAGATAAAGGAAACGAGCAGCGATTCAAATGGAGCGTTTGTTCCTGCAGGGAGCCTCCGGGTTAAAAATAGCAGCTGCATCACCTGCAGTCCATCTTCTCCGTGTGGAACGTGGACTTTTCATGCAGCATGCAGCACCAGCTGTCAACAGCCGAGGCCTCCTGTGGTTAGAGGGGTGTCAAATGCCTGTTTGTTTGCCTGCCCACCTACCTGCAGCTCCCTCCTGGGTGAATACCCCCCCCCCCACACACACACACACACCTTGCCACAAATGGGTCACCTGTTTTGTTTCAGCATTAAACACCTTGAGTCAGACTAATCGCTCCCGCAGGAGCCGGACATTCAAGTGGAAACTAATTGTCTGTGAGCTGTTAATGGTCTGGTAAGGGATTTCTTTTAGCGTCGCGGTGGAAACATCATCTGTAAATCTGGGGTTTCAAGAAACGCCGTGTTCGCTGAAGTATGGAGCCGTTCTGTTGATGGAGTGTTTTGGTCGTGAACATCCGTCTAAAAAGGTTTAACAGTGGACAACCAGTTTCAGGTCTCTGATTACAAACCTGCTTGTTGATTTGACTGATTAACAATCAAACTACACGCCACATGTAAAGCTTTTGAGCTTCAGACAAAGGTCTTTACGTTGAAAAATGACAGAGTTGTACTTGATTCAGTCAAGGCATGAACATAAAGTTATGCAGAGTTTAGCACGACATGTGCTGCAAGTGACTCTCAGCTGCTTCCAGGTCAAATTTCAGCTTAATGATCACAAGACTAATTGAGTTTAGCCACTTTTGTGTTGGATTTTAGCCATTCTTTTGCTACTTTTACCTTAATTTCCTTCTTGTAGCTTCTAGTTAGCTTTTTGCTACTTTAGCATATAGCAAATTGCTACTTTTAGTAGCTAGGCTTCCTCTAGTCTAGGTAGAAGGTGACCATCATCCATCCATCCATTATCTTTACCCGCTTCTCCCTTTTTGGGTCATGGGGGTCGCTAGTGTCCATATCCAGCAGTCACTGTTGCAAGAGGGACACCCTGGACAGGTCTCCAGTCCATCACAGGGACACACAGAGACAAATGAGACAAACAAACATTCACTCTCTCTCACCTAGGGACAATTTAGAGTTACCACCAGTCTAACATGCATGTTTTTGGTCTGTGCGAGGAAATTGGCGTACCCGGAGAAAACCCACACATGCACGGAGAGAACATGCAAACTCCACCCAGAAAGTAATAACGTTCATGCTCAATCATCCAGGTACCAAATCCAATAACTCTGTCAGGTCATCTGGACAGTTTTTTTAATAGAGATGTTTCGCCCTCTATCCAGAGGGCTTCATCAGTCTGAGAGGTCCCGGGCCAGGATTTGACCCCGCAACCTTCTCGCTGAGAGGCAACAGCTCTACCAACGATCCACCGTGGCCAGGCGGCCATCTTAAAAAAAAGTTTTCCAGCTGTTTTGGTCAAAGTTTGTCAAAGATTATTTAGTGATTTGTCGGAGTTTGAGGTGCGATCAGGATGACTCAACACATTTACTGTTGTTTGCGGGAGGTTTAGTATCCTGACCAACAACAATGAGGTCATTGTAGTGATATGTTCTACACATGATTTATGTATGAGTGCAACAAAATCAACTCAGTTTGAAAGTTTCAGTGAACTGTTGTTTCTGATTTACAGCCAAAACAAGCCGCAGACCCGAGTTTTAAATCTTATTTTTCCAATTCCAATTCCAAAAAAAATTTATTCATTTCATTTAAAATACAAAAAATTCCATACAATAAAACACAAATGATACACAAATCAAAATGAAAGGCAGCAGAAGAAGAAAATAAATCTTATGATGTCTGCTCCTTTTATCCTCAAAATATTTTTGAACAAAATATAATATAAAATAAAAGCAATACTAACAAGAAAAAACAAAGCAACTCAAACAACAGTTCTTTAGATTAAATTATATTTTATCATACACCTTCAAAAAACTAGATTTAATCTTTCTCTTAAACATATACAGAGATTAATTATAATAAACATTTAATAAACTATTTATTAAATTAATTATTATTAATTATTATTAATTATTTATTAGATTAATTATAATAAACATTTAATCTTTTTATTCTTCTTTTTAGCCTCTGAAAGGTCTTTATTTTTGTAATTTGAAGTTTGTTTTAATTAGGGTTAAATAAAATTATGAATTAACAAGTGTTAGTTTTTGTTCCACTATTTTATCTCATTCTTTCTGGAAAAAACATTAACATTTTTACAGATGTAAGACATTTTTATTTATTTTATTATTGCTAAATAATGAACTCATTAATAATGGAAAAACTAAGGTCTTCTGGAAACATCAAAATGTTGAAACTAAGAATGTAACTTGTAAAATGAGAGCATATTTACCAGCTGAAAGTATCCAACACTTAGTGTATTTTCCTCTTTTTTTCCTTCTCTATAAAAACAAGCAGTTTGTTATACAAATTAAATAAAAGCTGTAATTTTGATCCAAAAATTGCCATGTCAATCATCTTGATACAAACTTACCCATCCTGAATGGCTGACAAAAAAAGAAAAAAGACAATTTAAAGTTGCTTATACCTAAGACACAACTCCATTTAAAATCTTCATAATATTTTGACAAATTTATGACATTTACCTTTTTTATCTGCACTCGGTGTAAGTTTAAACAATTTCCTCATGGTTTTCACCCAGCCTCAAACAGGTGTGCACCACCACTGTGGATAAAATGCAACCCAGTAATAAATATTGATTCAGAAATATATATTTTATATCAATTACAATGACAAAATAAAGAGTATACCAGCTGCATTTACTTCTGTAATACTACCACGAACCGCTTTACAACTAAGTCAGCCCTCAAACACGATAAAATAATTAACATAAGAAAACAGTGAGTGGTACTGATGAAGCAGAACAAAGTAAAAACCTGTGAGGGAGAAAAGTCAAATGTACAGTACCCAAATGTGTGTCCTCCAGCAAGTGTGACGCTCATCTGAGGATATTCTGTCTTATTACCAAGTTGAACTCTGCCATGTTTCCATTATCTGCAGAACAATTTGGCTGATAAGGTCCGTGTCCACAATTATGCATCAGCCTGGAAATCTACTGCAAAATTCAACCACCAAACTTAGTCTGGTATCAGTTAAAACCCTTGTTATACATATCAAAGCTTTAAGCTGTGACCTTTGCTGACATGATGTGGTCACGACAAAAGAAGGACCTTAAGATCAGTTTATGTTCTTATCAATTAAGATTGTAAAACGGGTGTAATGACCGTCAAGTCATTGATTGTCTCATATGGTGTGACTGAAGACCTCATGGGGATGTTTTGGAGCGTCATTAACTTTTTAACACTATAAGTTTTGTTTTCTCATGAAAACGTATTAAAGGGCTTTAAAACAGCAACACCTATTGTTCCAAATAAATAAATAAAAAATACAACTTAACCATGACAGCAAACCAAAGCTGTCATGTTCGACAACATGATTCAATCAGATCTGTGTCTGAAGACATATCTCTTCTGATAGTGCACGTTCTCCAGCAACAAAACACTAACACGCACCAACACTTACTTACTCTAATGTTCTCCATTTGTTCTTTAAAGGATTTATTATTTATTTCTTGCACCAGGATTTTTTTTTTAATTGTGTTGTAGCTTTATTAATCATGTCCTCATTTAAAGGTTGGTTTGGAGAAAAAAAAAAAATAGATTCGGTCACATTATCTCTTCATTGCAATGCTGCATTGCCAAACAATTCAGCAAACTAAGAATATAAATGAGTGAGAGTGGCAAAAAGAGGAAATGAGCACAGTTATCTAATCAAGCAGGGTTAATGCTCGTTGGTACAAGGAGTGCAGAGGCTGCTTTCAGCGTTTTTTATTCTTTACAACCCACAATTATTCACAGTGCAGGTGATTGATAATACAGCAGTAGGCTGTAGTTCAATGAAAAGTGATTACATCATTGGATTGTTCTCAGGCCAAAAGCCACACGGACAATAGATGATGTGTAAACATCACAAGAACTGTGCTAAAAATGTTCTAACATATAATTCAAGATGTTACAGGTTAAAAAAAGGAAAAAGATGCTTATTTAAATTTATTTTTTCATCCCTGAAGAGTTAGAGATGCATTTGTGAGTGGGCAAATAGATGAAATTCATTCATTCAAACTTTATTTAAACAGATAAATCACATTGAGCCTCGAAGACTCATTTACAAGTGAGACCTGTTTGGACAGACAATAAATGACACGTGTAGAATAATTCAAACAACACCGTTTGCTTTAAAGAACTTGAAAGAAGGACAAAGGTGTTACATTTTCTTAAATGATCATGAATTAGTGCAATATTGATTATATTAATATTCTTACCATTTTTTTTTTTTTTTAGAAAAAAGATCTTTCGGCTGCTCGTCTCCAGTTTTGGTCACCTATGGACCATCTGGCTTTATCTCACGTCTTCTTCAACATCCTCCTCCATCCCGCCAACCTTCTGCAGATCCTTCTTCACTCCTTGAACTTTCTTTTTTTACCTCCATTTTGGCAGCTCCATCTTCAACCTTATTTCTCCAGTCCATCCACCATCCCTCTTCTGCACATGTCCAAACAGCCAATCTAAGTCGCATGTCCCTCTGATAAACTCATTTCTAATCTCTGCCATCTCCTCCTGTCTTTTTGTTTGTGCCAAACCACCCATTGCAACAGGTTTCATCTTATAAACCTTTCCTGTCACCGTTGCAGATCTCCTTCTGTCACAAATCACCCTAGACACTCGTCTCCATCCAGTCCCCGCTGTACACTCTTCTTTGCCTCTCTTTCGCACAGCCCATGGCTTAGGCTTGGTTGACCCCACTGAGTTCATCCATAGACCTCCACTCTATGCATTTTCTCTGCTCCACCTGTCTCCCTCTCCCTCACCTGTACTTCATGTCTTGCTTTAACAACTTACGTTTCTCTTCGCTCCAGAGCCATCTTATCAGACTGTGTTCCACCAGTCCAGTACTTTCATTGTAGATCAAAATGCCAGCTGGAAATATGATAGTCCACAGGGACTCATCTCTCATTCTGTTCATCACCACTGCACACAGAAAAACTTTTTCTTGTACAAACTGTGCAGTTATCTATTTAAAATAATTTATAGTGATAACAATAGAACCACATTAAGGTGGAAAACAAATATCTTATGTGATATGTTAGAGCTTGGGGTTTGAGTTGGGCATGAGTCTCAGTGACTAGAGCAACACATTTTGGATCAATAGCTGTAAATGTGATTGCCATAGACATTTTCTGTGTGCTAAGTTCAGTTTACTGTGACAGTCACATTGAATTGAACTGAATTGATGGTATTTGTGGATGTTCATAAAGTGACTGTTTTCTTTTAATTTGAGCTTGGCTGAAATCGATCCCCGTGGTCTGTTAGCTATTTTGCTAACAGAAAGATAAAACAAACTAGCAAAAAATAAATGACTCAGAAGTACAGTAATGACATAATCTCCTGATTTTAATTGTGGCAGATTATAAAAAATACAACATTTTTAGACAATAATGGCAAAAACATTAATCATTATTATTTTAACTTTATAATACCATACTATACCATTTTATTTATAGAGCACTTACAACAGCTTTTTTCCAACTCAATTTCCTTTAAGAAGCATTTATGTTTAAAATATAGAAAATACTTCTTTTATTTCTAAATGTATTGTTATAAGTTATACAAAAGTTTGCCCTTATTTCTCTGTAGAGAACAGAAGTGTTTATGTTGGAACTTTATTAACGAGTCTGGGTGTGATTCTGCGCATGACCAGCAGGTGTCGCTGCGCGCGCATCCCTGCAGACATCCCGGAAGTTACGGAGAAACGGCAGCAAACTAAGCAGAGGAGAAAGAAAACAAAGTTTGTAACAAATTCTAACAGACTGTGGCAGTTTCCACTGCAAGCTGCTCCAAGACTCTGCATTCTTTACCGGAGAAAAAAATAAGGCACGTAAGTGACTTTTTTATTTTCACCTTAAAATAAATATAATTCAACTATGATGAGGATCGTACATCTGTAATTATCAATTGTAAGTCGAAATATTAAATATTTCATTGTAATCTTTTAGCCTTATTTATTATTGTCTTATCTGGCAAGACTCTTCATATTTCCAAACAAACCATCTAATTAAATGTTTATGTTGTTGTTATGTTGTTGTCTAGATGCTGTTTATTTTAGTGAGGTATGTAATTTGTCCTGATGCATGCTCATGCATGTAATTTGGTTAACACAATTTAAAACCCTCACATGTAAATTATGTTGTCTTTTTTATCTGTAAGTTATTTAACATTACCTGATATTTATTTGTGGAACTAAGGTAATAAAAATATTATAACAGCTTTACTGTACCTCCCCTCCTACATTAAGAAGAAGTGAAGCACAGCCTGTGTCTCATGAACCTGCTGCAGAGGGACAGAACCACATTACAGAGAGCCCAGCCTCCTCGCAAACCTGATGGGACACATGCTGGACGAGCTTCCTCTCATCCCGGCCACTTTAAGCTGGTTTCTGCGTCCTGCTCAGCCTGTTTCCCAGCCTGACCAGCTGGGTTTCAGTTTTTTATAAAGGCTTGACCTCCTCTAGACACCGCTTTTTAAAAAAAGATTTTCAGAGGGCATTGCTCTGCTCATGGAGTACTTTGGAGTGCCTTGTTTTGATTTCACAAGATCTACAAGGCAAGTGTGGACCTGTGTATTTTATGTTCTTTGACTTTTTCACCCAATTTGCTATAAACATCTGGAGATTTAATTTTAATCCATATCTTGATCCTCGACTAATTCTCTTAACCCCACTCTCTCTACGAGACTAATTTATTTCAGCGTTTATCTGTCTTTTGGGAAAGGTTATGCACAGTTTTATAAAGTTGGACAATTTATTCTGTTATCAGTGAGTACTTTGATTCAAAATGCTGCAATTAAAATAAAAAAGACAAAGAATTATGTTGGTTCCTCGCTGAACAAGGACTATCTCTTTGCTAACTTTAAACAAAACCGCAGACGGACAAGACTTGACTTTTCTTGACCATGCATCAATTCAAACAATTTTAATTTGTTTTTATATGATTTTATTAAACTTTCTGCTGGGTCATCTTACATATAAGTCTCTAGCTCCCTTATTTACACATTCCTTGTTTTTGTGAAAGCTTTCGGGAGTGTCTAGTATTATTTGTTACAAATTTTCTCATGAAAAAAAGCAATCTAACCCCATTCACGCTATACCTTACTATCAAAACAAGTATGTTTTTCTTATTATTTAATACATTTCAAATGCACAAAAGTCAGATTACACAGTTTTAAGTTGCTCAACAACACAACCATAAAGTAGATGTTGAAATTTTATTTCAATTACAAACTGTGATGCTCAATGATAAACTCTTCTGCAATGTTTTCATCCCTTCAAGGAGTTACTTCCTTTTCTGTTTACCTGTCGACTGCTTATTATAGACATAGTCAAAATTCTTGTCTGGTGTAGAAATCCTTCTGTGACCCTGCCCTGAAAGTTTTCTCGCTTAGCGTCTTAAACTGGTTTGAGACGATCAAATATTATAGTCCGAAATACAACATTTTAATATTATGTTAAAAAAGCAGATTGAAACTATCCTATGATAAATATAGTGTTAGTTTGGATGTTAAGTAATATTTGGAAGTAAGAGAGTACATCTGTCTTCTAAAATGTTGCGTTGTTGCTGTTTTTCTTATCTACAAGTTTTATTTAAAGATAATACTGAGGAGGGAGTTTTCAAAGAGAAGAGAGTCATAATAAATTGTGTGGCTGCCACAGAATCATGTCATTTCAAGTTACAGGAGAGAAAAACGGATTTTATCTTATTGTTCAGATGTTTTTTGTAGATAAAGCAATGGTTTAGCCTTTATAGATAATACTTGAGTGATGGTGTTAGATTTAAATACAAATAATGTATTATAAACCCTTGTATTTATTTTAAAATCTAGTTAAATTTGAGCCAGAAGCATATATACACCTGTTTTTTAACAGTACAATTCCACTCAGACCCTTTGGAAAACTTAGATTATTTGCTTTAATTTTGAGATAAGATGTTTTTCTTGAGTTAAAACTTCAATGATGACCAACCTGCGGCCTCTTTTATCCTGTTTTCATTTCACATTGAGCTAAATGTTGTGGGTGACAGGTCACTGCAGGTTTGTTCAGCACTGAGAACAGAGCCATGCTCTTAAAATATGTACAAACTACAGATTGTTTCTACCCTGCTTGAAAAATTATGGATTCTTTAAAAAAGTGTTTGCTGAGGGACAAAAAGTTTCTGTTTTAAATGAAGTGTCGACATTCTGCCTTTTAACTATGACTAAGCTCTAAACATAACTGTGTGCTTCTAACATGCAGAGCTTGTTTTTTTTTTCTGTTTTTATCACGCACCTGTGAGAAATATGAAAGGTTTGGTGTCACCTGAGGACACAGGGAGAAGGTTCAGAACCTTTGGTGACTGGCACAGCCTCCTCCATGTGATTTGGGCCAGATGATTCAGAATTTCAGTTTTTATTTGGATTTTATATTTGTTTTGCTTTATTTAGCTTTAAATGAGTTCAAGCGCTGAGAGACTGCATTATAAAGTTTAAACGTGTATTTTAAGAGTGCAGTAATGATCTGTGAGGTCTCCCAGCGCGATTACGTAACACCACAATGTCATATCTGCTTTTATGTAATGCAGCCTGAAACCATACAGATACATACAGCCATTTTCATTTGAACCTTAACATAAAGTCATTGTTTTAGGATTTTTTTTATTATTATTATTTTTTATTTTTTAGCAATTTTACATTAAGAAGTGCATTATTTAAATCATTTAACTACATCAACATCAATCCATCTTTACTTATAAATAGGTTCTGCCAGTTTGGGATGCAATTTTCTGTGCAAATGTGTAGTCAGTTAATTTTTTTATGCATTGGATGTTTGTTTTTTTAATTTGGGAAGTAATTTTTTCTTTTGTGCTACAGCTTTTCATGTCTTGTTGCACAAATCCTACATATGACCACTCTCAGATAAAAAGCAATTGAACCTTAGTGTAAATGCTCATTTATTTATGTGTTATGTTGAAGTTTTCCTCTTTTTTTTTCAGGTTTAATGAGATCATGGTGTTATACAGTATACCTGAAATAGCAGCTGTGTTGTCATTACCTAAACAGTTAGTTATTTTAAACCCTTCTTTAAATCTCCGGTTTAATTATTTTTTTATTTGCTTTCATTAGAAATAGACAAAACATTTTAGTAAAATGTGAATAATGTGCCTGACCTTTGCACTATGCCGTGTTAAAGAAAGAAAAGTTCAGTGAAGCACGATGATCATATCGCTTCTTTCCCTCAGGAATATGTTGCTGTATATTCTCGGACCGGTGACTGCCTGGTTCATCTATCGCTGGTACAAAGAAAGCAAACGAGTTTCAAACATTGAGGATAAATATGTGTACATCACTGGCTGTGACTCTGGGTTCGGTAACAACCTGGCGAAGCATTTGGACAAGCTGGGCTTCCCTGTGATCGCGGGCTGCTACACCGAGAAGGGTGAAGATGAGCTGAAGAAGATCTCCTCCAAAAGGTTGAAAACTGTTCCTCTGGACGTCTCCAACTCTGAGAGTGTCAAGAAAGCAGCAGATTTCATCAAGAACCAGGTTGGAGAGAAGGGTGAGTTTCTTGTACAACACAAACGTTAGTCACATTATGTACGTAGTTGTTTTTAGTTAGTTTTTTTTTTTTTTTATGGATACAATTAGTAAGAAGTAATATGAGAAGAGCAGATTTACATTATAGCAGAGCCAGTTTAGTTACCGTATTTTCCGGATTATAAGTTGCTCCGCTCTATAAGTCGCATTGTCCAATTATGTCCAATAATTTGGAAAAATCCATAAATATGTCGCACCGCTTTAT
>JARVGQ010000309.1:19344379-19356608 GCA_031762355.1 Hypsolebias martinsi
AAAGTTCAGTTGTAAAATGTCTGTTGAGGCAGCTTGTTCTCTCATGTCCTATTAGAGATGTTTGTTTTCCTCAACCTAATAGTTGCAAGTCATGAGCCTCTGCTTTTTTTTGTGGGTTCTAAGCAAAAATATTTGGGAACTACAGGTTTAAGACAACATATATTGGTTTTGCTCTGTGTAATGGGGTTAAATATATAATGAACAAAAATATAAACACTACAGACCATGTGTAACCGCACTAGCCAATGACCACCGCATCCAGTATCTTTACCACCGAGCTCATCAGAGATCAGACACCGGAGCAACTGCTGCAACAATCAGTTTGCATAACCAAAGAATTTATGTACAAACTATCAGAAACCGTCTCAGGGAAGCTCATCTGCATGCTTGGTGTCCTCAGCTGGGTCTCCACCTGGCTGCAGTTCGTCATTGTAACCAACTTAAGTGGGCAAATGCTCATATTCTGATATATGGCACGTTTGAGAGATGTTCTCTTCACAGATGAATCCCGATTTTCACTGTGCAGGGCAGATTGGTGCATATGGCGTGCAAGTGAAGTTTGCTGATTTCAATGTTGTGAATTGAATGGCCCATGGTGGTGGTGGGGTTATGGTATGGGCAGGCATGAGGTTGTGAAGCTGGTTGGATGTACTGCCAAATTATCTGAACATGGACATCCCTGCAGTTAGCGTGCCAACTGCACCCTCCTTCAAAACTCGCAACATCTGTGGCATTGCGCTGTGTGATCAAACTGCACATTTTAGAGTGGCCTTTTATTGTGGTCAGCCTAAGGCACACCTGTGTAATAATCATGCTGTTTAATCAGCATCTTGACATGCCACACTTGAGGTGGATGGATTATCGCAGCAAAGAAATGCTCACTGACAAAGCTGTGAACAATATTGGAGAGAAAGGGGCCTTTTGTGTTCATGGAAAAAGTTTTAGATCTTTGAGATCAGCTCATGCAAAGTAAGAGCAAAAAAAAGTGTTGTATTTATATTTTTGTTCAGTGTATTAAGTTTTGCATTAAGGATAAGATGTATTTCTAAAGGTGTTCAATAAACAATTATGTATTTTATTACTTGGAGCAATATTCACTTTATTTTCTACATGTTATTAAACTGTGATTGTTAAGACAAGAAACAAAACCGTGACACCTCGAGATTACCGGTAGTAATTCTGAGTAAAAATGTGTTTGCAGTTTACTTTTCAGACACATTAGTCAAAAATTGCATTGAACCTGTGTATTCTACTCACAAAGAAAAAGTTTTACCCATTGTTTTGTTTTAAGAAACCAGGAACATTTTCTCCAATGCTGCTGACGTGTAAAAGCTAAATTTAAAGGCTTTTTTTTATGTGCAACCTTTTACTGATTCTGTTTGTGATAAATAAATGCAGTTTATTCTTATAAAATTTGATGACGTGGAGAAATAAACAGGAGATCGTGACAATGAAGTCCTGATTCATGCTCAATAATCCAGAATCTAACAAGGTTGAGTTTTGTTTCCCTTCATTTGATCAGGATTTTAAACTTCTTCATATCTTTTCAAGTTTCTCCACTCAGGTGTCGACTGATGATCTAGTAAGTTATTTTGCACAGATGAGCAGGTTTTTCTTGTTTTGTAACCATCATCTTGATGTTTTTCCCTTCAACACTTACATTAATGTTTCTATTTTATAAATATATTCATTTTAAAATATATATTTGTTAAGATCTTCAATTTAAAGCTGCATTTGTTTTATATTTTAGGTCCCGCTCTTACACCTAGCCTTCACCTGTGTGTTACTTCTGGCCATCTTTGCTGCTGTTCGCTGGTTCATCAGAGATTCTCAGAGACTTGGTGGATTCAGTCAGAAGCATGTGTTCATCACAGGCTGTGACAGCGGCTTTGGGAACCTTCTGGCCAGACAACTGGACGGAAAAGGCTTTAAGGTCATAGCAGCATGTCTCACAGAGAACGGTGCAGCAGATCTGGCTGCAGCAGCCTCCCCCAGGATGAAGACCCTCCTGCTGAATGTTACAGACAGCGCCAGCATCAGGAGTGCAGTGGAATTTGTGAGGAGGGAGGTTGGGGAGAGAGGTGAGCTGGGCGGGCAGCAGGAGGTGCACACCACTGATAGGGTGCCAGTCAGAGAGAAGCACTGAGGGAGATAAACCTGGAGCATCGTCCTCCTACTTATGTGTTCAGAACATTTTCTGCTCCTCAAAAAAGAAAGGTGGAAAAATGTCACAGGTTGTAGTTTAATAAAAGAAACAGTCAAATAAATCCTCACTGCAGTTAGATTAAAAACACTGATTGTAGGTGGTTGACCTACAATACAAGGAACGTACTGTATTAGTGACAGAAAAGTATTTCATTAGTATTTTTGATTACTTTTACTCTAATGCACTTAGTTTATCAGCAAAATGTGGTTAATCATTTTCATGCTGAAGTAGACTTTGTCAAAAAATGATGCTCAGCATTACAGTATTTAGTACTACAATTTTGTTGCTGTCATGAATGGTGTCCGTGCAGCTTACATCTGCCCTTCATGCATTCATTTCAAAATCTGAATATATATATTTTTTATCAGCTCTTCAAACTACCGGTAGCTATTTCTAGATAAATAACTAGAAACAGCTATTTTTGAGTGCTGCAATTAGTCAAGCTTTGTTCTTTTTATTATTTTATTTATTTACATTTTTACTCCAAAACTCATCTAACCAGGAGAGCTGTAGTAATTTAGCATAACTTAGACATTATTCACTATTATTAGTCAATATAAAATAGCTGCTGTGAGGTTTAGAGCGCCAAAAATATCCAATTTTATTAAGAAACCATCGAAAATGCAGAAAACATTTAAACCAGAAGAGGTTTTTTTTTTTCCCTGTTGAACAACTTTTGAGGGATGCACTTTTTATTTGACAGATTGGCAACAGACAAATAAAACTAGGATTTTAGCATGTTAGACACATGTCTCTACTCTCATAGATCACTTTATAGGCAAATCTCGCCACTGTTAGGTCATATATGTTGTTATTGTTGTTGCACAGGTCTGTGGGGGCTGGTGAATAATGCTGGCAGGGCAATGCCTATCGGCCCAACAGACTGGATGCAGTTGGAGGATTTCACAAAGGTCTTGGATGTGAATCTGATAGGGCTTATTGATGTGACCCTCCAGTTTCTGCCTCTGCTCAAGAAAGCCCACGGCCGAGTGGTAAACGTCGCCAGCATCCTGGGGAGACTGTCGCTGACCGGTGGGGGTTACTGTCTGTCCAAATATGGAGTGGAGGCGTTCTCTGACAGCATCAGGTAGCAAGACAAAAACAGGGTTAATGCACATGTCTGTAAAACTGAGACATGGATGTTGAAATAATAAATGGATCTTGTGATGAAAAAGAGGAAACGTGCAGTAAAACCAGATTTTTTAGTCATTTCATAAAGACTCACTGCCTCATTTTTCTTTGCAGGAGGGACATGCACCACTTTGGCATTAAAGTGAGCATCATTGAGCCTGGTTTCTTCAAGACAAATATAACCAGCCCAGATCTAAATGGTGCTGACCTTAAGAGGCTGTGGGCACGCCTTCCTCAGGACATTAAAACCTCTTATGGGGCAGCCTACATTGAAGACTGTGAGTAGATATGCACCTTTAAAATAATACATTGTGAATTACTCATTGAATTGTTCTTCTTTGTCAGATATGAGAATGCAGAACTTCTCTTTGAGGATCTTGTGCAATTCAGATATTGGTAAGGTGACCAGGTGCATGGAGCACGCACTAACTGCTCGCTATCCACGCACACGTTATGGAGCAGGCTGGGATGCTAAGTTCTTCTGGATTCCTCTGTCCTACCTCCCTTCTTTTGTTGCTGATTTTATTGTCAGAGCTCTCCTTCCTTTACCTAAAGGTGGAATAAACAACTGAATATAAAACATATCTCACTGTCTCTGTAAAGTTTGTGCAACCACGTAATCGCAACAAAGTAAAACGTGACAAGACTGTGTTAAAAAATAGGACATTTATTCATTTATGTCTCAGCAGCAGCAGTTTCATTCACACGGGCTTGTTCTGCATGATCACAGGCGCAGCTTGTTCTCGTGATACAAAATAAATCAGTCTGTAAAGAAATCATTCGTTTAGAAAAATTTCTACATCTGCATCTTTGAGTCTTGAGTCAATATCAAAATCAGTATCAATACCAGCTTATGTCCTTATCATGGACTAGAAATGACTTAAAATGTCTGTGTTTAAAATCAGATTTATTTTATTGTGCTTTAATTTGACAGCCCTGAAATGAGGTATATTCATCATGGAGTAAAAATATCTTCAGCTGGTGGCACAAATATCAACATACTTCTCCGGTAACCTCTGATCATATACATTCAATATGCAGGTCACATTTCATACTTGTTATAGTGTGTGTTTATGTTGAAAATTTAAATCTAGACTATGTTCTGAAAAAATCTTACGGCCAAAATTTACAAATATACAACATATTAACATTTCTATCAACAGCTTCAGTGCAAAGATATACATATTGTACATCATAATAAAGAAAAAAAAACACATTACCACAAAATTGGCATAAGAAATGTCAGAAGGCATTGCGACAGAAGACACTTTTCTTCCATTATATTGTTTTTATCTGTCTTTAAACAAATTACGTTTTGTACACAGGCTGCATAAAAAAAATAAATTCTGTGCAAAGTGTGTTTCTTTTTCGATTCCCATCCGTCGAGAGGGGTTATACGTCGGTGTCCTCTCTAACGAGGTTGGCCGTGTCCTTAAAACTGTCCTCGGTTGGTGAGAAGGCGCTGGGACGATCCTTCTTCGGGGTTTTAGTGGCGGGGACGAACGGAGACGGATCTGGAGCAGAAGCATCCCCACTGCTTCCAACAGGCTTCTCGTCCTTCATCTGTAAAATAATCCAGATTGTAATCTAATTTATGTCTCTGTTTTATATTCTGTATAATAGTGTGAATGTTTATTAAGCATTCACACCATTGTGATCCAGTTTTCTTCCGTTGGTTTTTCAGCATCTTTCATGTTCCACGATTTTTGTGGTATTTCAGCAAATCATATCAAAACGTTCAGCTCGTTCAGGAGAAGGGTGCTATGACTTTTGATGTTGGTGCAACTTTGGCTTTTTGAAATACTGTATTTAGCCTTTTCTGCCACTTTTTTCACAGAAAATGTATTGAGCTCATTTTACATCTTTCAAATCTTTAAATTTGTTTACAACCTTTTACTGCTCCTTTCACATTTTGTTGTGGTTCAGCTTCTTTCAGCTTCCTTGTATCAATTTAAACTTTTTTCATCTACTTTCAGCTAATTTTACCTGTTTTTTTTTTTTTTTTTTTTTCCATTTGTTTTATGACCCTTTCAGGGGTTTTTTTCTGCTAACTAAATTGTTGTGCTTCTTCTAAATTATTTCTGCTAATTTCAGCTTGTTTTGCTCCTTTTCGTACCTTTCATATTAATTCTGCGAGTTTCAACATTTTCTGCTATCTCAGCTACTATTTAGCTATTTTATGCAAATTTTAGCTTTTTCAGCAAATTCCACATTTTTTACTTTTAAACTTTTTTCAGTCTAATTTAGCAAAATCGTGCTATCGCCTCTTCCTTCTTGTAAGTTAAGCTTCTTTCTGCCTTTTTAGCTACTTTTTAGCTGTTTTTTTTTTTCTTTTGCTCATTTCAGCGTTTTCCAGATAATTTCCACTTTTTTGTGCTTTTTTTCCCTGATTCTTTCTGCTAACTACAATATATTTGTGTTCTTCTAAACTTCTTCTGCTAATTTCAGCTTGTTCTACCTTTTCAGCTAACTTTTTTTTAGCATTTATTAGCTAATTTCAGCTGTTTTCAGATAAATTCAAAATTTTATGGTAATTTCTAGGACTCTCAGCCTTATTAACTTCTTTCTACTAACTTCAGCTTGTTACGCTCCTTTCAGATTATTTCTGCTAGTTTCAGCTTTTCTGCTACTTCAACTACTATTTCGTTGTTTTGTGCTAAATTTAGCTTTTTCAGTTAATTCCAGATTTTTAGCCCATTTCAGTTTCTTCCATTTCCTTTTGGTAATTTAAGCTTCTTTCTTCCTTTTCAACTGCTATATTTAGCTATTTCAGCTTTTTAGATACTCTTTTTAGCTAATTTCTACTAATTTAAACCTAATTCAATATATGTGTTCTTTACTGTCTTCTGCTAGGCTTGTTCTTACATTTTAGCATGTTTTTAGCTAATTTCAGCATTTTTTTAAGCAAATTCTTCAGCAGTAAGCATTCACACTGCATTTCTGCAGGAAAAGCAATTTCTCTAATTATTTTTATTTTATTTGTTTTCAAGCCCACCTCTGAGTATGAAGGGTTTTCAAATGTGGTGCTCGGCTTTAATTTTCGCTTGAACAAACTCCACTTTGACTCCTGGAGACAAACACAGTCAGTTAGTTGGCACAACTGAACTAGTTTGGTTTATTTACAGTAAATGTATCTGGATTCAAACGGATGAGAAGCTTTCACCTGAACAGGGTTGCTGCTAACAGAAGGCGTGCTGACGATGTCCACGTTCTGATCTCCACGAAATGCTGGGTTCACAAAATTATTCAGCTGATCGCCGCTCACGTTAACAGTCACCTGGTCAAAAGCAAGAACAGAAAGGTGTCTGACTCAAAAGTTAAAGAAAAGGAATTTTGTGCTGAAGCTGTCAGATTTAAAGGGTTAATTACTGTTCAGGTCACTGGCGTCAGAAGCAATCCAATTCAGTTTATTAATACAGTGTCAAGTCACAACAGAATTCATCTCAGGGCATTTGTAATGTGAGGGGGACACACTGGTGTGCGCGCGCGCGTGTGTGTGTGTGTGTGTGTGTGTGTGTGTGTGTGTGTGTGTGTGGTGGGGGGTCTTCAACAGAAAATTTTGAATGAAGTAGATGCCATTTCCTGCATTCTGGTTATTTTAATGAGCTTTTAGATATCTACGTTTACGTACATAAGTAAACGCTTGATTCAATAACCATTTTAAAGAGCATGGCACAACATTTTAATTCATATATTTTCTTTTTTTTAATATAAAATTTGTTCATTAAAAAAAAAAAAAATACAATACAAAACAATCCCATAAACGATAACATACAAAATATAAAAAATGAAAGGTGGCAGAAAGAAGAAAAAAAATCTTATTATATCTGCCCCTTTTTTCAAACAACCAGTTCAAACAATAATAATCTTCCAGTAACAGAACAAAATGAATAATTCTTTCTAATTTTTCTAACTAATACAATACACATTAAGCTACTTCATATATATTTTTTTAACAATTCAGTTTTGATCGTTATCTTAAATGTAAGCATTGACTTGGCATTTTTAACTTCATTCTCCAAACCATTCCATAATCCAATTCCCTGGAGTGAGGTAGACCGTCCCTTTAAACTACCGGTAGTTCTGAATTTTGGTTTTACAAATACAGTATCTCTGTTCCCTTGAGATTATAAAAACTTTGTCTTTTAACATAATGCATTTGGATATTTAAGGGTAATGCGTTATTCTGAGCCCTATACAGGTAGTCCTCAACTTAAGGCGCCCTCAACTTACAGCAACTCGGACTTAAGAACGGGTGTGCGGTGCAGCGTTAACATACATTTTACATGTATTTCCTCGACTTACGGCAAAAATCCGGACTTACGAACGGGTTTGCGGCGCAGTATAATGAGTTCCTACTTACGTTAAAATCGGGTTACGAACGGTTTGCAGGTACGGAACCCATTCGTAAGTCGAGGACTACCTGTACATAACTGATAAAATATTATAATCTACCAAATCACGGAACTTCAATAACTTCTGCTGATAAAATAATGTGCTTGATGGATGACAGTAATGCTTTCAACAACAACAACAAGAAGTAGCCTGAACAACAGCTCTCCTTGTGTGGGTAGAGCACGCTCCACCCACCCCCCACTCCACCCCCTGCATCGAAAACTGCCAGAAGTAACATAGCAGATGTGTTAGTTAAGATGCTACAGACGTAGCGCTCTGTGTCTCTCACACATCCTAACCCCTCACCCCGGTTAACAACTGCCAGCACCAACGTAGCACTAAGCTAGTGTGCAAAACAGAGGTGTCTCTCCCTCCTCCCCCCATGAGCGCACTGCCAAGACTGATGACCGAGACGAAACACTGCATGCGGTGTGGAGTTGTTGTAAGTATCCAGGAAAACCTGGAGTGGACTTTTAGTGGTTTGAGTGTTCTCCTTAAGTGGAATAGGTTTGTTCACAAAGAAATAGACACAGTGCCGTGTGAACCAATATTTCATGGTAAATGTGGGGGTGGGGTCTGAATGAATATTTTTTAAATGAGTGGGGGACACATCCTCATCACATTTAATTGTTGCGTCACCTATGGTTCAGGTTATTAAGCAGGTGGGAAGCCCTTCAAAATCCTGTGAATATTTTGCAGACACTATCTGGTGAAAGGTCATTAAACACTACCTGGTATATTTTTTCTGTTTTTTTGTTTGTTTGTTTGTTCGTTTTGTTTGTTTGTCTGTTTGTTTTTTTACATTTTAATCATAAAATATTTTTATAGGACCTGTGGCAGAATGCACCAATGCAAATTCGCTTTCCCTTAGCAGATTAGTATATCCCTTTTAGTACAGCTGTCAGATTATTATCACATCCTATAAATAAGTTTTATAAATTGTAAATCTAGACCCTAACTCTCATTGTTTCAATAATTATCTCATTTTGGTTAAATGTTACTAGAGTTTTGATTTCAATTACATTTCCTTGAACACACAGAATGGAGGTCTTCTGCTCACTAACAGTTTTAAAGGGATAGTTTGTATTTTAATGAGTCTTTTGAGTAGTTTGTGTAGCATGTAGACAGAAGTAAGAATGATCTCAGTTTGGAGAAACAAAGAGACATGCAGGACTCAAAGCTACTAGTCAGACTGGGGCCTAATGCAAAATTTATTTCATCCACAAAAATGGGTAAAAATCTGAAAAAAAAAAAAAAAATGTCCAAGAGGTTCAAGCAATCATTTTAGTGCATGCTTTACCCCATATTTGCTTTAAATGGTTAATTTCATTAACTATTTTTGCCATAATGCATTTTGCAACACACATTTTACCTGAAACAATTTTAATGGGTTTTGGACTGTGTTCCAACCCAGACAGTCTTCATTATCATAACCAAAGTTGTGTTTGCAAATAAGAAACTAATGCAAAAGTGATGAATTTTGAAAGTTTACACGTCAATCTGCTACGAAACTTTTAAGCATTACCGTAATCTGCTCAGGAAAAAAAACAAGGGTATATTTTTTTTGTTCTTGCTCTTTATATTGTACTGTTTATGTAGAAAGAAGTCGTGCAGTAAAACGAATGTATTTGTGAGTACCTGTGTGGCATGAATGACAGCAGCATCACTGGATACAGGAGGAGCAGTGGCATAAAGTGGGTTCTCGAATGTGATTGGCTGTCTCCCAGCATCAATGGCAAAATTGTCATCCTAAAAGGAAATCATAAAGGCGAGTTGCTTTTTGTATTTGGCATTAATGTTTAGTTTAAATTCTTAAATTTTGCTCATTCAAGCAGTTCTGAGGGTTGTGTGAAAGATTAAAAATGTGTCAATAAGTAGCACAAATGACTTTCTTTGGCAAAACGTTAAGGGGAAAAGCTGACAGGAGACTTTCAGTCACTTGAAACACCATTAACTGAACTCCTGAACTCACCATCTGCATGGCTGTGTCGATAACAGACACTCCAATGTGCGATGGCCCGAGATCCACATTATCACCAGACCGAAACATAACCCCGTTCCCGGTGTCAGCCGACTTCACCAGACTGCTGAGGCTGGACAAAAACAAAACACTCCAACCTGAACTTTAATCTCAATATTCTGCTTGTGATCTTCAGGACAAGTGTGGTTTGAAAAACAGCGCAAGAATGAAACTGAAGGGTACCTGGGTAGTTTAGGCATGGAGGGAATGAACGATCCTGTTCGTTTGTAATTGAGGAAAACCCCGGCAGCCAAGGCTCCAGTAATCACGATGATAATAACAGCCAGCAGAACAGCAACAGCTAAAATAACAATAATTTAAAAAATAATCATTCAGCTGTGTGCGTATTTTATATTTGCAGAGAGGTGCAGAAGAAGAGTAGCCTCCATTCAAGGGTGGAATATTCCAAATTTGTTTATTTATGTTTCATATAAAAATAAAATTATGCTTCAAACATGCAATTTTGTTTTGTTAAATGCACCTTATGTTCAATATTAAAGCCTAAATGATGAAATGCATGGGCAAAAACTTTGATGCTAAGAAAATAATTATTAATGATCAAATTGCTGCAGATTATTTGTTCACCTATGTTTAGATTGATAAATGCTACGGATTAAAAGCAGGAACAATTTTAAAATATCCTGTCTTTAGCTGGAACAGACAGTATGAATGTGTTCATTTTGCTGACTTGCAATGAGCTGGATGACTACAAGTCATTTAAAAAAGTTAAAATATAATTGAATGTTGTATTATTTGGCTGATTATTAAAGAAACGTTATTTTAATGATTTAACATTACCAAAAGCTGCTGATGCAGATGTTGTTTCTGAACTGCTTTTTAAACCTAAGCTAAAGTGTAACTACATTAGGATGGCGTTTTGTCTGCAGCAGCAAAACACACAGTTAATGACTGCTGCAGCACAGCAGCTTATATTTTAAACACAGCTGCAACACTGATGTTTAGGGACAACATATATAAAATAGCATTCCTTAAAGTAATGCATGTCACCCGTCGCCTTACATGCTTTGTATACACAAAAATCTTGCATGATTTGTTAACGCTTGGAGTGAGATATGACTCACAGCTACGACTATGACCAACTGCAAAACTGGCTGAGTTAGCACCTTTTAGTGTTGGCTAACAATGATCATCAGTAACGGTCGTCTTGAATCAGATTGACTATAAAAGTTAATCTATTGCAGCTGTATAAACCCTGAATCCTTTCGTATGTTCACTAAAATGTGACAACTGGTTCATGATATTTTCCAAACACAAGAGACAAATGGGCACACAAACATATTACCAGGCAATTAAATGATCATCTGCTTTTTATGTCAGAAGGCAGTAAGTATTTGAAAATATCAGTGAGTAATAAATTAGATAAGTTGTTTGCTGTACCTGTTCCAGGTGGAGCACCTCTAGATTTGCCAATCTCACAGTAGCTACCAATATAGCCGTAAGGACATCTATACAAAGTCAAGATCACACACAAAACAACATATTTAACAATAAGAACAGCTTTCTATACATAAAAAGATTGCATATTTAATCCTCTTTTGGTAGCTGAAACAATGGCTGATGGTTGGTGATCTTTATGTCTAATAATGAAATCTACAACTAAACTCACTTGCACTTTGGCAGACCCCCTTCATCAGTGTAGCAGGTTCCGCCATTCATGCATCTGCATGCAAGAGGCATTGGAACAGGAGGCTCAATGGCTGCAGATGCAAAAGCCGAGCATACAGACGATCAAATCACACCACAGCACAAAACAAAACACAAGAAGCCAAGCACAGGTGGAGAATGGATTGATGATATCAGATGCCATGTCAGTGTTTACACAAAGCTGCAGACAGTTTGAGCAGTCCGGCTGTTGTTGCTGTTTACCTGCATCACATTCTGTTGAGTCAATACTGGATGGAGGAGATCCTTGTGGGCAGGTGCAGGTGTACCCACCAGGTCGAAGGAGGCACAGGTGACTGCACACATTCTTACAGGGGTTGGGCACTGAAAAAGAATGAGCACAAATAAAAGCAGTGATAAGAGAAAATACATTTGACTGCTCTATAATACTGCTTTATAAAACTGTTTTCTGAATTATTTCAACACTTCACTGGTCAAAATTGTGGAATTTATGCATTGCCTGTTTAAACGCATAGAAGAAATGCACAGGGTGTGGCAGTGTAGTGCTCTGATTCACCTCTGGTGGCGCTGTGTCATATAAAATATATGAAGTAGGCGGTTGGAGCATGCCCATTGCTGTCTCTCTATATTGCCAATATACACGTTTGATTGCATGTGGTACACATGCTGATATTCTACTGTCTGTCTAATATATTGAATGAATATGAGCGACATATTTATTTTTTTCTATTCGGTCATAAATACATAGTTAAAAAAACACAGGGTGAGGCAGAAAGTACCTTGCTGCACCGATAGGGGGCAGTGCTGCCCCATAGGGACAATGAAGCAGGTGC
>JARVGQ010000309.1:19387041-19404974 GCA_031762355.1 Hypsolebias martinsi
GTTTACGCGCTTGGTAAAACAGGTACGTCACATTTATTTACGTACGTTCCGACTTACGTCAAATTCGGTTTACGACGACGCATGACAACGGATCTCCGTCGTAAGTCGAGGACTACCTGTATTAGAGTTACATAAAACATATATGCTTTTATATTCAATCAAACATGTGTCTATTATTTTGATTGTTTGTTGACAAAAGCAGCGGGTGCAACTTACTGCAAAGTGGTGACTCATCAGCACCATTAGGGCAGTCAGGCGTGTTGTCACAAACTGTGGTGAGATTGATGCAAACACTGTGGCCGGGGCACTGCCACTGCCAGCTTGGACATCGGAAAGGTGGTGAAGGACAGTCTCTTTCATCGCTCATGTCCCTGCAGTCGTTGTCTCCGTCACAAAGCCAACTGCGTAACACACAATTTCCATTATCGCAGCGGAAGAATGAGGAAGGGCAGGTACGAGGCGGGCAGGCGTGGTGTTCATCGCTGCCATCCTGGCAGTCTGGATGGCCATCGCACTCCCACATAGACGGAATACAGCTCCCATCAGACTGGCACTGAAATTCACTCTCATGGTGGCACATCCCTGGAGGTCTAGTGGCTGAGTTATATAAAAAGGGGTCAAAATTACAATGCATCAGTAATGGTATGTAATATGCAACAAATAACAAAACAGAGTAGGATGTAAATACTTACGACAGTTCCGTTCATCAGAGCGATCGCTGCAGTCAAAGACTCCATCACAGCGATAGAAGGAGTTGATGCACTGGTGACCACTGGCACACTTGAACTCGCTCACAGTGCAGTTGTAGACTGAAACATTTCAGGTGAGAATGTAAGTGCTAACATGAAATAGTTTTCCAGTTGTGTTACATTGAAATGTTGCACAACACAGAGCAATAAACTCGCTTTAAAAATGCTTGTTCCATTTAACAAAGAATGTATTTGACCTTAACAACCTCCTCTGGAAACTGGTACCAATGTGTTTCTTATTTGATAAATGCCTGCATGAGGTATTGAAATGTATATATGACATTATAGTAAACATGTCATTTTATTAAATTTACAAATCAGATAAAAGTGGAAAAAAAGAAACACCTAATGTGTTGCATTTAATCTATAAAGCAACTTACTGCACCCCTGCTCATCTGCTCCATCCACACAGTCTCTGTCTCCATCACAAACATAGTTAGGATCAATACAGCGATGATCTGGACACTGAAACTGTCCTGGATGACATGTACCTCCTAGATCTGTCAACATAAATGGGCAGATATAAATATGAGCTTCCTTTTTGTATTCTTTATTGGTTATCTATCTAAAACCACAACAATCTAAAGCTTTTGGACTAGAATAGTCCTTCGATTTTTAATGAGGTCAACGTTTGTACTGATAGAAACAGACCAATTCAAATGCTGCAAAAAATAATGACAAAATAGGCAATTCTTTAAACTATAGTTGACATCTACTGGTATATGTCAGTTCACAGCATGTTTGGTGCGTTGAGTATCTCAGTTTTTATTCTATGCTACAAATTTGTCATCAAGGGAAAAGGGATGAAAAGCCCTAAAAGAAACTTCAAACAAAATTGTCCTAAAGAATATATTTTTTCCAATTTAATGTGTAATCCTACAATTGCTTTAATTAAGATAGTGTGGCCTCTTGAAAATTAAATGTTGCCACCCTGCTGTTTAATATGATATGAAAACTCACAGCAGCCTGCTTCATCTGAACCGTCCCCGCAGTCGTTATCTGTATCACAACGCCAGGTGAGTGGGATACACCGGTGGTTGACGCAGGTGAACTGGTTGGCAGGGCACGTTCCAGGCACTTGCGTAGGGCAGTTAACCTCATCGCTGTTATCAAAACAGTCATTGTGCCCATCACACCGCCATCCTGAAGGCACGCAGCGCTGATTGGCACACGTGAAGGCAGAGGGGGAACAAGTGGTGTCTAGAAAACAAAAAGATGCAGATCTGGTTATATCATACTGACGTTACCTGAACAAAATCCAAGTTTTAGCTCTAGTAAGTTTGGGTGAGAAAATGGATTACTGTTCATTGCACAGTTGGCTTCATCGCTGTTGTCATGACAGTCATCAACACCGTCGCATCTGTAGCTGTGCGGAACACATTTGCCGTTGGCACAGGAGAATGAGTTGGCTCCGCATTGCAACGTGGGGGGCTCGTTGGAAGGGTCCTCAACACAAGTCTGCTGGTTTGGCGACAGCTTCATGCCGTACGGGCAGCCACACACTCTCTGTGAGTCTGGGGCTGGGAAGCAGAAGTGGCTGCAGTCTCCATTAGGATTTGTTGGCCTGTTGCAAAGGTTGGAACCTAAGAAGGGGGTGGATGAAAGATAAATATCAGAAGCATGACAAATGCATGGGCAGCATAGTGGAACAGTGGTTAGAGCTGCTATCTCTCAATAAGAGGGACACTGGGTCGGCTTCAGGCCTTTCTGGGTGAAGTTTGCAAGTTCTCCCTATACATGTTTGGGTTTTCTCAGTGTGTTCCAGTTTCCTCCCAATGAAAAACGCATGTTGGCTTAACTGGGAACTCTAAAGTGACCCTAAGTGTGGTTGAGAGAGTAAATGGTTGTTTCATTTGTCTCTTTGTGGCCCTGTAATAGAATTGTGACTTAGGGTGCTGCACATTTACTCTCTTGCACATTTACCGCTGGAGCTAGGCACCAGCACCCTGTGACTCATAATGGAGAATTGGGTCAAAAAAACAGAGTGATAAATGGATGGATGACAGATAAGTGTGAGCATACATGAGTGGTAAAGTCAAAAGAACACTGAATGAAGCTACTGACCGATCTGAGAGTTAGAGTTGAAAGACTTGACATGCATGATGTGGCTGATTCCTCGTCGGATAATGACCATCTCCCCACCATCAGTCTTGCGCACACGCACAATGCCACCCAGTCGCCAGTCAGTGAAATATGCATAGCCTTCATGTGAGAGAAGCAATAAAAATGTTATCTTTCATCGCCTCCTTTGAACATCAGTTGCTCTTTTGGCAGGACCATGATTAAAGCAGGACCATCAGACCATAGGCAGCACTCCTTTTAAGAAGAAATGACCCTGAACTGCCTACAGAGACATGTTATTGTAAAAGCCCAGATTTACCTTCAAAAATGGTGAGGCCAAACGGATGGGAGATCTGGGTTATACGATCCAAAGAAAGCCTGTTTTGTCCATGAAAATTGCTGTGCTCTATTTTGTCAAAGAATGCATCCACCCAGTAAAGACGCATTGAGCTGAGTGGAAATCAAGAGGAACACAAAGATAGAATACAGGCTAAGAGATCAATACATCAACAGAAGATATTTTTTTTCTCAAAAAGCAAATTTTTATAAAAGGAAAAAAAATGTGGCTAAAATAGAGTCAATTCTTGTCAAACTGAAAAGAAAGTAAATGTATATTGGAGCACTAATGTGCTGAACAATTAGATGTGAGGCATTTGGCTCACCTCCAGTCAATGGCTAAGCCATTTGGCCAGCCAAGAGTGGTGTTTACAATAGACACAGCATGTGACCCGTCACACCAAGCCCTCATAATCTTCGCAGGCCGGTACCAATCAGTCCAAAAAATATACCTGAAAAAGCCAAATGAACAAGAAGGCTCAATGTCATTATTTAAATATGTCACCAAATGCTACCAAACATTCTTCCTGAGTTTTAATTGTAGTTTACTTTTTATGCTTGCAATGTAGAGCTTTTGTGTTTAAGCCAACCTCTTAGCGCTAACTACAATACTGCCCTTCATACTGAGCTAATCCCAGCTGATGGAAGCAGAGACCTTATGACTTTGAGACAACAGGAAGTAACAGCTTGCTCTAAATAATTACTTTTATCAGGTGAGGCTTATGTATGAGGTAGTTTGCAGTGATGATTACTGCATGCATGTTATCGAACATAAAACTACAAGCATATCTTTATTGTGAGTGATTGTAAGTAGACTAAACAGGCAAAACTGATAGTCTTGCTAAATAATGTTTACTAAATATAGATCAGAAAGTACATGTGAATTATAAACTGGCTAAAAGCATTTAAGAACCAAGCAAACCTAATGCAAACCAAAGAAGTACAAGTTTACTGTTTTCTGGTTTTATTAGTGATGTGTAACCTGTATTTGTACAAAATCTTCTTGCAGAAGAGGTGACAGTAGAAAATATATTGCTCTTTGGCAATTACACTAATTTACCCAATTAGCGGGTGCACCACAATGGCCCTTGGGTTGTTCAGGTTACGTATAATGGCCCTCCTGGATTTATCAGCAAGCCTCATGACAGATATGCTCCTGTATCGAGGGTCAGTCCAGTACAGGTTTTTTGAAATCCAGTCGTAAGCCAGGTCCTCCACCCCGTCCACTCTGTTGGCTGCCAGGATCTCCCTGCCTGTACAGATCAAAGCAGTCAGAGCGCCGTTTAACTTGGAGATGAAAGAGGAATACATTTAAATAAATAGGCTGTCAGCTTGCGTTTTCCTCTTGTGAACTGGACAGGAAAAAAAAAAAAAAAACTAAAGCAACTCCTGAAATAACACTGCAGCTCAGAGCAGTAGCTACTTCCACAGTGGCTACTTCCCACACTTCAGTGACAGATGAGACATCAGATATCAAAAATGCTTGGTAAAACACTGTAAATGGTTATTTTTATGAACTAGCTATCCTTACCTATGTGCTTTCCTATGTTACCAGCTTGCCCAAGCATACCCTCTCTATATCTTTTGTTATCTCAACTGAATCACATGGACGGGCTCTCCACAACAAAAACAACCATCCAAGTATTAAAAACAGGAAAAATAGTGAAAACACATTGTGTGTTAGTTTCCTACACTCCATACCATGTTGACCCTTCTATTTAAAGACATTCACCTGTTCCATCCACTCTCTGCTTGTAGATAATGTCTTTTGCTGTATCTGAGAAGAAGATAGCGTCATCCTCAGCGCTAAAATCCACTCCGACGAAGTAGGAGGGCGATCCAGTGATGGGCAGGATGACGTCCTCCTGAGTGGAGAGGTTAAAGGGGATTCCCCTCACAGCCAGCTGACTGGAAAACAGCAGAAACTGCCTCACAGCTGCACAAAGGAAATTAGAAATAATTATTAAAAATATTCTATTGAATTGTACCAGACCCAGTGACTTAAAAAAAAAAAGCCCAAAAAGATTAATTATGTGATGGTACAGTCTGATAAATGATAAATCATACCATTTTCAAAATGATAAAGGGTACTAAATCACTATTGTTTAACAGTGACATCTTCACTTACCCATACATCGTTTGCCATCAGCATGTAGATCATAACCCAAGCGACATTTGCAGCGGTATCCAAGACCTCCATTGTCACTCCTGTGACTTAAAACACAGATTTGCTCACATCCACCTCTGTCTACACTGCAAGGGTTTGGCACTGGAGACACAAGAAAACAATCCAAGTTTCTAGAAAACACATTTAAGCTTAAATTATCCTCTTTGAAAGCCCTTGCGCTTACAAAAATTCATGTAAATTTCCATTGTGTTGTTACAAAAGATATATAATAAGCATGAGTTGAATCTCTAGCTCTCCACAGATAAAAGACTTGACTCAATAATAGGCTTACCTTGAGGCTGTTTCAGTTGGTGTATCACTGCTACTCCATGTGGGGTCTGAGATGTTGTGTAAATCACTTGAGGTTGATTGTCGATGAACTTGTTTGCTTTTATCACAGCCATCTTGGTCCAGTCCGTGAAATAGACATTGTGCTCAAACAAACTGATGCCAAATGGGTGTGGGACCACAGCACCTCCATGAGCAACAGTTTTTCTGGTAGAAGAATGTCCATGAGAAGTAGTCATTGGAAATCAATATGTGCAAATCGTACCGCTTGTGAGTCATATGTAACTGTTGAAAACATTTTGGGATGTTAAGCTGAGGGAGAGTAAAACGTGAAACTTACCGATGCAGACCATCGTATGTTGCAGTTTCAATGTAGTCATAGCGACTGTCAACCCAATAGATGCGCTTGGACTCTATGTCAAGGGTGATGCCAGCAGGCCAGCCTAGTTTACTGCCAATAATCCCATAGCGGTTGGTTCCATCCATGAAGGCCCGCTCAAGGCCTGGTTGTCCATTTGCTGCCTCCCAGTCTGAGAAGAACATATACCTGTGAAATAATAAAAAAAAAAAGTTAAATTCCAGGTTAAACTGAACATGTAGGCCTGAGCCAAAGAGAATATGTTGGTGGGGATTTTCAGTCATCCAGGACAAAGTGACTATGTAGAATTGTTTCCCTTTTATTTAAAGCTACTGGGCTTTTCAAATTTACTTTGTAGTTTTTTGCTTTATTAGGATGTTTTACGTCTCATCTGAGAAGATTTCTCAATTTAAACAGAAACAGCAGAAATTTCAAGCTTTAAAACTGCTGTGAGTTACATCAGTAATGAGCTAAATTTTCATGCAAATCACTTTTCGTCCCCTCCCACCTAAAAGTTCACATAAAAGATGTTTGCAAACTGGGACTTTCTCTTTTTCAGTTTTTGTAAGACATCTGTGACCTTTACCTAAAAGCTTCCATGTTCAGGTGATGTCACGGGGTACTCAAGTAGGTTTCTTGTTATAATTTATTTTGTTATAAACCACAATGACTAATCCTTGTTTGCTGGCAAAATGACGATTCTACTGTATCTCACCAGGCTGGAATTGTTGGTGGTTTAGTTGCAGACATAAAATTGTGAAAAAAAATATGTTAATTTTTACTTGAATTTAGATCATTTTGAAACTCCCTTGTCACAGTCACAGCCCAGTGAGATACAGGGTTATGGTTTGAAGGAAGAGTTTTTGTCACTGGAGATCGTTGCTATTTGTTTGACAAAAAACTCTTGGGCACCCTGAGAGAAACTTTTAGAGACTTTTGCCTTTTCTAGGTACAGAATCCAGAGAAGGACAATGTGTTTCTAAGTGTATCCCTCCAAGGAGCTGTATATTAATTTAAGATAAGCAGTTTCTCTGCAGCCACCTGGCTGTCCCTCTCCCTTGAACTATACTATTGGATTACAATGAGGGTCATCACTTACATTGCTCCTCACTAATCTACCCTGGGCCATCTGTTAATCTCAAACATCCTACCCCCATCATTCCATGCCAATGGAGCACAACAGACACTGAATGTGGGAATTAGGAATGGGTGGATAGACGAAAAAGGAAGCAGAAAGGGAAATTTGCTCACCCAACAGTGGGGTCCACTGCCAGTCCTCTAGGGTTTCCCAGGTTTTCAGTGATGAGCGTAACTCGGTTACTTCCATCAAAGTCCACCATGTCAATCCTGTTGACGCTGGCCTCCACCACATACAGTTTATTGTTCACCCAGTCCACCGCCAAATTCTCAGGGTAGTCAACTGATACATTTAAAACCACCTGCACATTGGACCCATCCATATGCACAGAAAAGACCTGTTTATAAAAGATACCATTGTTAGTCAGGTTATTAGTTCTTTGGAGGTCACTTTTAATCAGATAAACAGAACACTGCTCAAAACTGACAACTAAGAGTGATAAACTAGATCTTTTGAAGTGGAGTTCAGTGGAAAGCTTACCATGTTACCAGTTTTAGACAGGTCTTTGAACAACCTCAGCTTAGAAAAGTAAAGTTTATTTCTAACTGGATTGACAAGATAACAGCTAGTCTAAGTGGGGACAAAATCAAAAGTGAATTGATGCAGAAATATGATCATATTCTTGACTTTAAAAAAACTTTTAAATTATTTGGACATTTGTAAAAACAGGGCAGCACAGTGGCACAGTAGGTAAAGCTGTTGCCTATAAGCAAGAGGGACTCTGGATCAAATCCCAGCCGGGGTCTTTCTGGGTGGAATTTGCATGTTCTCTTCATGCATGCGTAGGTTTTCACTGGGTACTCCGGTTTCCTTCCACAGACCAAAAACATGTATGTTAGGCTGATTGGTATCTCTAAATTGTCCCTAGGTGTGAGTGTGAATGGCTGTTTGTCTCGTTTGTCTCTATGTGGCTCTGTGATGGACTGGAGACATGTCCAGGGTGTACACCACCTCTCACACAGTGACTGTTGGATATGCACACTAGTGACCCCCATGACCCAGAAAGAAAGAAGTGGGTAAAGATAATGGATGCATGGATGGATGGATTTGCAAAAACAAATAGCAAAATGTTAGCTGTAGCTTGTCCTGTGCAGCCTAGTCATAAGATTTTTTTGACAGAATTACCATGTAATACAAAACTAACAGCAATGTAAACATGTATAAAACAGCAATTACCAGTATATGATCCACTATAAAATATTTTAAATTGGAGGTGTTTTTTTAATTTTATTTTCTTATTTATTTATTTTTATGGTTTCATCCTTCTTGAACTGCTTGTTAGTTTATTAGTCTGGTCAGTATTTAAATTTGTTTCTGCAGCTTAAATCTAATTAGGGAGATAATCAACAGGTAAGACATCAGCTGTTTATAACCTTTCACACTTCAAAAAATATGAACACATACATGCATTTTCAAGTTCACATCTTGGTTGCTAACAAAAGCAGATATTTTAAATTGACTAAAATCTGCAACTTTCTCTCTCTTTCTTACTGTCTTGATTTCTAATGACAGACAAAAGCTAAATTTTTTTTATTTTTTCCTTCTATCACTAATTGAAAGATTTTCACAAACTGAAACTGCAACAGCGCAAGTGAACATCTTTGCGGTTATTTTCCTGAACTATGTCTTCACGGTATGTTACGCACATTGTGAACTTAACATGTTTTAGAAAGAGTCAACAGCTATATAGATGTGAAAAATAACTATATACATACAACAACTGGTTAAAAAAAAAAACAAGATGCAAACTGTTGCCTAAAATTTCTGTTTTCGTTCAACCTTTATTTATACAGGTTTGTATCATTGAGCCTCGAGGACTCATTTACAAAGGAGACCTGCAGTCTTGTAATATACTTTCAAAGCCTACAGCGAGAACTTCAGCACATGCCACTGTAGGACTACGTTGGGACCACTTGCTCAGTTTTGGAAGCCTTGGCACCATGCAGCTGGCTGAGGGGGATTGCTTTTAGCAGCTCTCCTTCTTTTGAAACCAAACCCAGACATCTAAAAAGCAGGATTTTCAACTGACCTGTTTAAAGAGAAACTGAAGAAGTGGAAATAGCCTGATAGTTTAACCTTTCTGGTTGCATTCACATGCCCTGTTTGTGCTCTCCCTACTTTTAATCTGACATGCGGCCACTGAGGTGGCTAATATGCACAGATGCCCAGTCAGAGATATGTTCTAGCATTTCAGACAAAAGAGAAGAGTTCAAACCACCGAGAAGCCCACAGGTAAATTGAACAAAGGCGTTTTAGCTTGCAAAAGAATGCATTTAAGTGGACAGTTCCGCTGAAAATAAATACAGCATGGTTAGTTTGAAGAAGATTGAGTTACAAAAATTACACCTTGGTATGTGACCATCATGCAAGCCTATCAGACAGGTTTCAAGATTAAGCCATTTGTATCCTATTACATATCTATTTCCCTTCATTATGGGCCAGCCTCTATGGGGCCAAATACCATTATTATAGTATCAGCATTGCTGGTATTTTAAAAGATAACTAAAAGAATTTGGTTCAGACCAGTACCAGTCTAACTCAAGAATCTACACAAAAAAACTGGCCTTCTCACCAATAAACAACAATCAACTGACATACCAGTAAGAAGTAAGTAAATAAGTTTCTTTTGGCTGCTCCCTTCTTCAGGGATCCCTACAGCGAGCAAATTCACGTTAAAGATTTGGGAATTTGTTTACGCTGGATGCCCTTCCTGACACGCCACAGCCCCACCAGTAAGTAATAAAGAATATTAAAAATGTACCTTATTTTGGATGGTATCAGTCCAGAAGATCATTTGGAAATTATAGTGGTAGTCCACCCCCACTGCAACGCCTCTGTTCTGAGAAGTAATCAAAGTATGCAGGCTGTTGCCATGGATGTCACCTATTACCAGGTCTCTTCCATTAGAAAAAATGATGGAAGGAACACCAGCTGCAAAAAAAAAATTAAAATAAAAAAGAACCAGAAAAGTTACAAAACACGGGATCACACAGAAATCACTAATTACTGATTCTACAAGAACTGAGCCAAAAGGTCAGTGGAAATTTATAAAAGACAAGTGAAGGTAGGCAATTTCAAATCTCTATCGTTTGATGCTTCTCTTACCAAAACTAATTTCAGAGAGGTCAGCCTCTCAGACAACACTCTTTCTATAAGTGTTGAGACTCATGAAACATTTAGCATGCAGAAACGCTATACAGCGACTGCCAAAAATGTATTTAGGTTTATACTGATGAAACTCATTTAGATGGATCCTTCTGTGGGTCACTCACAATCTGAAAATATTGCACGTGAAAGTGCCACTCACTTGAGGCGTCAGCTCTGCAGTACCTATGCTGCTCCAAAATGTAGCCGTCTCGACAGCTGCAGCGATGGGATCCGATCCGGTCCTCACACAGCTGATCGCACACACCCCACATGGTGCAGTCATCAAAATCTTCAGCAGGATTGAGAGAAAATCATAAGACAAAGAATAAAAGCAAGCACGGCACAAATATTAAAGCATGCAGGATTATTAAGCAAGCCTATAAACGTCATTTTAATTAAAGAGCTTTTAGTATATATCAGAAATGGTGTATTACCATTAGGTAACCTACAAACAACCACTGTAGCTACTGATTGCTTTAATTTCCAAGGTAAATAAAGAGTAAATACCTATGCATGACCGACTGTCATTACTGCTGACAATGTATCCAGAAGGACAGGAGCAAGTTCCTCCATCAGGGGAAGTATGACAGTGATGCTCACAGCTCAAAGATGCACATTTCCAGATACCTGATCAATGAAGAAACCAGTCTATGGGTGGATTTTCTACAGTAGCACAATCTAAAAGATTATATGTGTACATTGCATGAAGTGATAATATTTGGGATTGCACTAACTGCAGTTGCGGCCAGCAGTGGTGTTTGTTTCGTCCTCTCCCTCAGGGCAGTCTGCCTTCCCATCGCACAGTTTATCCATGGGAATGCACAGACCTGAGGAAGGACAGGGCCATTCCCCTGGGTAACACTCCCGTGGTACGTTGCCTGAACACAAGATAAATTAATCATCTTTTCCAAAACAGATAGATGTGGATGCAAAAATCTGGATAAAGTTACGATTAGAGTAATGCATGTGCTTCTTAAATGTTAAGGAATTAAACAAATTGTGATTTGGGCATTGTCACTTTAAAACAGACTGGATTTGTAAGGGCACGTGGGGGCACTGAAGGCTTCTATCCTTAAAAAACACACACTTTTCACAATCATGTGGAGGAATTCTAAAGCCCTTTTGGGGGGCTGCGCAGTATTGTACCACAAAGAGGCGTTTGAATAACTCACTTAAAGGAGCGCAGGCATAGCGTCTTGCTAAACCAAACCAACCATGGAGACTAAAGATGAATCAGGTTTCAACAGCCCCGGTTCTTTCTTTCCATTTTAGGGGTATTTAACCAGCCAAATATGCAGGGCTGCTGCTTCCAAAAGCACAGTGTAACATAATATACAAGTACAGAGTTTCAGCTACTGTATACGTACTACAGCCTTTTTCGTCTGCATTGTCCTCACAGTCATCCTCTCCATCACAAAGCCACACTTGGTGGATACAGCGGCCACTGGGGCACGTGAAGTAGTTCCCTCTGCATGTGGGATATGCTGCAAATTAAAGCAATGATGACATTAGTATAATTTATTAGATTAAAATTGCTGTTGGTCTAAACAATGTGAAGATGACAAACAGGGACTCCATACTGCAGTTTAGCTCATCGCTTTGATCTCCACAGTCATCGTCATGGTCACAGACATATTGCTGGGGAACACACAATCCATTACGACATTGAAACAAGCCTGGATTGCAGTGCTGTGCTGAAGAAAACAGAATGCAGAGAGGCTAAAAATGACTTCTTTGACGATGACGTGATGCTTTTGTCTGTAAATTTGAACTTTTCTTACTGCAGTTTGCTTCATCAGAACCATCACGGCAGTCAAGAATATGGTCACATCGCTGTGTCCGATTGTAGCAGGCCCCATTAGCACACCTCATCTGAGTACACTGTGGGTAATCTGTAAGATTAAACCATCACCCAGGCCACCGTTATGCACTGAAATGAACCTGACAAATGTGCTCCTTTCTGCTTTTTAACATGTGAAAAGCCATGTGAATGGGAGGGATGACCGACTAAAAATCAAAAGCGCAACCATAACAGCAGTGGTTGCCACGCCATTCTTTATGCAATTGTGAGATTATCACAGTGTGCAGTGCCACGAGACTACCATGTCGGCACAATAATGGCATAGCAGCTGAACTTCAGCTTGACTAATCCACCAAAGAATCTGCAATCAACCTCTGACAACAAGAAGCATATTGTGGTCCGTTCTGTCAGTCATCGAGCCTCTTAATCTTAACAAATTGATTAAAATGCCACATGAGCCCGATTTAAAAAGAAGAAGAATAAAAAAAACAGGGAGGAGCATCCTGAAGAAGACTTACTGCAGTTTCTCTCATCAGATCCATCTAGACAATCTGCCTGATGGTCACATCGATATTCTGCAGGGATGCACGCCCCGTTACTGCAGCTGAACTGGCCACTGGTGCACGTCCTGCCAGCTGAGACCAAAAACGAAGAATGATTGTGAACACATAGTCTTTGTCATGTTCTTCTTGTACTGCATGCAATCAAAACATTTTGTTCAACATATGTCTAAACAGCTTCCACTTCACAGATCTTCTGATGAGTCCATTATGAATTTACCATACCATACATGGTATGGTATGGTATGGTATGGTATGGTATGGTATGGTATGGTATGGTATGGTATGGTATGGTATGGTATGGTATTATGAATTTAGCAAAAATCTATAAACTTTGGTTTAGAATTGCAAACATTTCTCCTAACTTTTGTACAGTGGACTTACGGCAGTGCTGCCTCTCGTCCGAGCCATCCTCGCAGTCTTCCTCGTTGTCGCACACCCATACATCTGGGATGCACTCGCCATCACTCAGACACTGGAAATGGCTGTTATCACATGTTACCTGAGCTGTCGAAATACACACAGACATGTCGTTAATTACATGCTTTACACTAAATATCTTTAACCCTGTGAGGTTTCATGCAGTGGAACATGATGAGAAACTCACGGCAGCCCTGTTCGTCGGAGTCATCGACACAGTCCGATGTCCCATCGCAGTGCCAGTCACCTGGTATACACCGACCTGTTCCGCAGCGGAACTGCCCCACGTCACATCCTGCACACAGTTACAGCTTTAATAAAAGAATCACTGGTTGTTTTCAAGTCTTCTTGTTCAAACCTGGTTCTTTGTACTGTTGTCTAAAGGCAAAAAGTTGTGAATGTTTTTGTTAATGAGAGTGTTGTATGTTGTGTTAGCAAAATATCTTATGAACCACTGGGCAGATTTTAGTGAAACACTCAGAAAGGAATTAATGAATGTCCCTTTGCAACAAATTCATTTTTGAAGTCAGTCCAACTCAAGATGGCTGCCACAGCTAATCAATTTGAGCAAACACAAAATTTGTTATAATCAGTCTTTTTTTTATCTCAACGATATTGAGCTAAAGTTGGTGTGAACTGAAACTTATACCTAACTTACACTTTGAGCACTAACTGATCTTTGATTTTAACTGTCAACTCTGTCTGTTTGCAAAATATACAATAAACCACAGAACCAATTTTAATGAAACTTTCAGAAAGTAATCATATGATATACAAATACAGTTTCATTCATTCAACCTTTATTGAATGAATGAATGAATATGAATAATGTATGAATGAATAAATTAATGAATATTGAATACAGTTGAATAGCTTTAGTAGGTACAATTCAAGATACCTGCCACAGCTAACTGAACTTAGAAAACATGAAAATGGCTATAACTACATCAGTTTAAAATAGATTTAGCTAAAATGTGGTATGTTAGTGGCTATGACTAATTCACAACATAAACTCTAGTGAATCATGTTGTGAGGCATCTTTGCATATTGCTAGTCAGTCCTGTTTGTCTGTTTCTCAAAATAGCTCATGAACCTCTGGGCAAATCTCAATTAAATTTTCAGAAATTATTCATTGGTTGTACATCTACAACTGGTTAACTTATGGAGTCACCCAAATTCAAGATGGCCATTGCACCTAAACAATATTAGCAAACACAAAGATGGCCATAACTCTGTCAGTTTTACATATAGAGAGCCAAAATTTGTGTTCAGTGATGCATGGTATGTATGGTAGTGGGACGGGGGTGCAGGGAAGCCCTCCCCTGATGAAACACATTGTTAACAGCATTGACAAGCCTTGGAGACAAGCGTGCCAGCCATCCCCCCAGTCCCTTGCACAACCTTCACTGCTCTCCAGCACCGAGGCTCCTTTTTGATGTTTGCGCAGAGTGGCATCTGCTGAGATAAGGTACCACCAGTCCACCTTCCCTGACGTTTTCCAGAAGAGATTGATTCAGGCAGCACAGTTCAGAGGCAGAGCACTCCATCAGGCCCAATCAAACAGGAATGTGCATTTCTGATGCTCTCTGTGACAGCCTGGTTTATGGTACGTGCTGCTCCTGTCTGCTCTGAAAGGTAATTAGAATAAATAGTGGTACTGGGTGGTACCGCAGCTGATTCAACCCAAATTCTTCACAGGAAGAAGTGTGAGGTGGTGATTAGTGGAGCATGCTTGGGGTTGACGTCCGAACTTACTGAATCTTCAAAAAAAAAGTAAAAAAAAAAAAAAAAGAAGAAGAAGAAGAAATATACTGTCCTATCTGATCAAATAGCTTCCATACATAAATGCAATGGAAACTCTATGACAACTTGTAAACATTTACTTATTTGCCTGAATGTACAATTAATTACCTGAAGAAAATATATGTTTAGGCTGAACTAACAGAAATTAATTGTTTACTTTGTCCAAAACTTTTTTTTTTTTTTTTTGTTATTGTAAATGCTGCACGAGAGAAACATTAATTATCTTAAAAGTCAGCAGTTTACGATCTCTTAGGTAATGGATCACTTCCATAACAGCTGAGGGATCACTGCTATAAAAGGATTTGTTGACCTTGTTTTCCATTATTAACTGAACCCAAAAAAACTGATTTGCAACCAGTTCAATAAAACGTTAATTAAGCTGTTGTCCATAAAAAGAAAATGTATCATACTGAGTCACTGATGGTAAAATTGCTTCCAAACCTGTTCAAATGAGCTGTTGTTTTGAGGCAGTGATCCCAGAGAATTCTGCCTCATCTGAAGCATCAAAGAAGACCAAAATGTTGAATAGATTATCTCTATTTTAATAAAAACTACAGTATTAATTTAAGAAACAAAAGGTTCAGTCATCATACTACAGGAAAGCCTTTGTTCAGGGCACTTAATATAGAAAATGGCTTAAAATATATATTAAACAGGCTCAATAAGCAAGTGATAAAAAAATCTGCTATAACAGAGAACCCCAAGCGTATGGTGCTATACATGCAGCCTTGGGTTGAGAATTTAAAACCATGTATTTCCAAGAAGTAACCAACCTGCTAGAGGCTATTATAAATGCAACCAGTGTTTTCTGACAGTATTACCTCTGGGAAAGGTGACAGAGACTGTACACTGCAGCTGATCCACTTAACAGCACTACTGTATCTTGTTATAGGGTTCTTTTAACTTTCTGCAAGAAAAAAAAACTTTCTAACTTTTTTACTCTTCAAAATCCTGTCATCAAATTTACAGGGTCTCAGTTCGATTGTGTCAACCAGTAAGAGTGAAAGTAAAAACAAAGCTGACTGGTGCAGATCTATAATTTAGAGAAGTTCTGTTGCATTTGTAGCTTTTATTTTTAGCACTGAAGCCCCTTTTTACTATTAGGCTGCAGATTTCATGTTTCTGTCATTATTTTTGAGTTTGAATTTTAAAAGTCCATGCAAAAATTACATTAAAACAGGTGCTTCAATCAGGGAGAGTGCACCATAACTTTTGGTGGCAGTACAATCATATGGAGGAGACAAAACAAAATTACAAAGAAATTCACATAGCAATGGGACTTTTACTCTTTGGAATTCTATAGTTCTGGCTTAGGTCACGGTAAAGACATAACTCAAAGTTTAAAAGCATCACAGAAAAGTGTGGCTTTACAGAACTAAACTGGCAGTTTAATATATTTTAAAGATTTTAATCAATTGTGACTTAGAATTTATAATTTATGAAAACTTTACCACAAAAAATTTCAGTTCACAACATGACGTTAATCTTTGGGCTGTCAGCAGTTTTTGCAAACTTTATTTTATTTTTTTTTAACCTTTTTTTAACTCATACATCAAAATATAAACATTTTGTCATTTTTTTATTATTTGCTATTGGTGTTTATTTTATAGTTCTATCAAATCCTTGCAGAGAGCAGTGTGTGCACATTCACACTCTCGTTGACTCCCATTGTACAGTCTATCAGCTGAAAGTTTCTATTCTAAACTTTTTAACTTGTCATGCCTCTTTCATAAAAATGTAAAATTGGCGTGTGTGACAAGCAGACACATCTGTCATATACAGTTTAGGATTTTTCTTCAGTTTTAAAAAGAAAAACTGTTTATCTGAGATTTACTTTTTGCTCTGCTTTCCTGTCTGTCTGTTAGAAATTAAGATTTATTTTGATTTTTGTTGTGTCAATGTTGATTCAGCACTTACACTATTGTTTACCGCTTTTTTAATTTCTCCATCTCCATCATCTGTTGCTTATCCAAAATCAGTACCAGGTCTAGGAGAGAAAGCCCAGATATCCCTCTCCCCAGCCACACTTTCCATTTGTTCTAGGGGACCTCGAGGCGTTTCCAGGCTGGAGAAGATACACAATCCCTCCAGCGACATCTGGGTCTTCCCCAGGGCCTCCTAGTGGAAAATGCCTGGAAAACCTCTAAAGGGAGGCATCCAGGAGGCTTCCTAATCAGATGCCCAAACCCCATCAACTGACTCTTTTCGATGCAGAGAAGCAGTGGCTCTATTCTGAGCTCCTTGATGGAGCTTCTCACACTCTCTCTATGGGTGAGCCCATTCACCCTGAAAAAAAGTTATTTTTGTACGCTTGTATGCGGGATCTCGTTCTTCTGGGCAATAACCAAACATCATGACCATAGGTGAGGTTTGGAACGTGAGCACACCAGAAAATCAAGAGCTTTGCCTTTGACTCGGCTCTTTCTTCACCACAACAGACCGAAGCAATACCCTCATAATGTGATCCCACAATAGTTGTAACACATTCTCCCCATTAAAAAATGGGAACCACTACCCTGGGCTGTCACTCCACAGGTACTGTCCCAGTCATCCATGCAACATTGAAGAGGCGTGTTAACCATGACAGCCCCACAACATCCAGAGCCTTTAGCATCTTGGGGCAAATCACTTTCACCCACTGTCCTTTTCTGAGTCGCCCAACAATTTTCCAGAACCTCCTCTAGCCAACCAAAAGTCCTTCTCCATAGCTTCCCTGAATTCCTCCCATGTCCAGATTTTTACATCCACAACCACTGAAGCCACAGAACTTCTGACCACTCTGTACCTGTCGGCTGCATCAGGATTCCTCTGGGACAGCCAAGTCCTCAATGCCTCCTTCAACTCAATGGCCTCCATCACCACTAGTGTCCACCAGCAGGTCTTTTGGTTGCCGCTGTGACGGGCATAAATAACCTTCAGGCCACAGCTCCTGGAAGCCACATCTTCAAGGCCCAGAACCTGGCCTATTCGGATTCCATTTCCCCGATCTCCCCTGGGACATGTGAAACATTCTCACAGAGGTGTGTTGAAAGTCGCAAAGACAGGGGGCTCCACCAGACATTCCCAGTTCACCATCACTATGTGTCTGAGTTTACCAAGTCTGTC
>JARVGQ010000309.1:19405074-19416013 GCA_031762355.1 Hypsolebias martinsi
GTCCAGCAGCCTCCCCTGCCACTGGATCCAACTCACCACCAGGTGGTGATCAGTTGACAGCTCTGCCCGTGTCTTCACCCGAGTATTTAAGACAAAGGACCATAGGTCTGGCAACATGATTACAAAATCAATTAGCGACCTGTGGCCTACGGTGGCCTGGTACCAAGTACACTTATGAACCACCCTATGCTAAAACATGGTGTTCATTATGGACAGCTCATGCATAGTGCAGAAGTCCAATAAAACACCATTCAGGTTTAGAACAGGGAGGCCGTTCTGCCCAATCAACACCTTCCAGATGGTACTGTCATTGCCCATGGGCACTGAAGTCATGGGAATTCTCAGATGGTACCCCTTCCAAGACACTGTCAAGAGACTGCAGAAAGGCTGTGTAATCTGAATTGATGTTTGGTGCATAGGCACAATCAACAGCCAGAACCTTCTCTCTTACTGCTTGAAGCCACAATTAGGCAACCCTCTCACTTACTGAGGAAAACTCCAACATCGAAGCATTCAGCCAGGGGCTTGTGAATATCTTCCCCACCACCACCACCAATGCCCCTCTCTCTGTGCAACTTCAAAGTAGGAGAATGTCCAGCGCCTCACTCTGGGAGTTGGGTTCCAGACCCCAAGCTGTGCATAGAGGTGAGCCCAACTATATTGAGTTGATACCACTCAATCTCACACTCAAGTTCTGGCTCCTTACCTACCAGTGAGGTAACGTTCCATGTCCCGAGAGCTAGTCTATGCTGCCAAGAGTTGGCATGGCCAGGGATACTCCCTCGCCTGCTGCCTGGCATCCATAGTACCCAACCTCAATAGGCATCCCCACAGGTGGAGGGCCCATGTGTTGGTGGCTTCCAGTCCCTTCTTCAATCTTGGCCCAGCCAAACTGCAGGAGCCCAGGCTCAACCACCAGGCACTCGCTGGTGAGTTCCCCCAGTCTACTACTATGTATAGCTTTTAGCATGTCTTTTTTTTACTTTAGGCTTTTAGCCAGTAAATAGCTTTATGGTCAATTTTGACTAATAGCCAGTGTTTTGCTTTCTCCTTGCAGCTTTTAACAAGTGTTTAATTTTAGCTCGCATTTTTCCAGGTCTCTCTTGTAAATGAGTCCTCGAGGCTCAATGGGATTAACCTGCCTAAATACAGGTTGAATGAATTTTGCCAGTTTAAAAGTTTTAAACCATTGAGTTATCTAGAAGAAAGTTAATGTGTTGGAATTTTGGACAGTAGCAGTTTTGGCACCCTTCAAAAATTCTTCAGAAAAGTCTTGTTTCTGTTGCTGTTTAAGCTGTCTTTTGTGTGCTCTAATGTTTTTCTCTGCCCTCAATTAGCAACTTGAACCCACAGCGGGAGAGAGCACTGCTCTATCTGTAGCTGAAGAGAAGGACATACTGCAGTTGGTCAACAAAGAAAAGCAGTAAAGGACTTCTCTTTAGAATGAAGCGCCCCGAACAAATCAAACTCCACTGGAAAGTTATAATGGTGTAAAAAAATACTCATAACTGGAAGTGCCACTGTAAAAATAAGCCATTTAGAGCATAAATCATATTTTTCACCTTACTTTGGGTAAAAGTAAAGTAATAAAAAAAACACCAGTCCACTGCTATTGAAATTTGACATGTATGGAGTGGCTCAAAGATGTCTTTAAGCTTTCATCAATGCCATTTTGTTTTGGCACAGTCTTCTGCACTCACTGAATGTCAGTGAAGAAAAGTTAAGAAAACGACTGCTGGCAGCATGAGACGCAGGACCCATCCATGCTGTCAGAGCGAAGTGTTGCTGCCTATTTCATATGGTAATCAATGCAGCAGAATGCCATCAAATGCCAAACAAGTGACTTTGGCTCCCACTACTACTCTCAAAGGCGGCTAAAAACCACAGGACTTTGGCAGTGGCATGGAAGCAAAAGAGAGGCATAAGGAGGGAGATGAATAAAACCCTGACCTGATTGTGAACACACAACAATTTGGTGTATGCCTTACAAAAACAAAGACATTTAGCATAAACAAATCTAAAATTAAGTTGTCCCTATGCCAAACCACAACTACTGGACATCTTCATTTTGCCCTGTAAATTACAGTTCGCCAGATTGTTAGAAGCTCAACAGGTGTCAACGTGCACAGGGGGGATACAAAAGGATTTGTTCTCAGTTTGAGAGGACTGTGTTCCAGTTTCTAATGTTCTATTGCGCAAGGATTTATAGGCTCCTACACCAGAAAGAAGCTGGCATGCACATTTTTTTTTATGCATGAGCTGTCCTTGAAAACTTTAAATACACAATAAGCAATAATATTTCTGTTACAGTCATCCAAAAATAACACGTAATAAATTCAAGGCTTACAATTTTTTGAAGAAATGCATTTCGCCCTCCACCATTTATACCAAATATTAAGATGAAGTTATGTTGAGAAATGACAGTTTTAGCTGAGCTACAGCCATTTAAAGTTACATCTTATCTTATTTTTGTCAAATAGTATGAATGTAATGTTTTGTGAAATCACAAAATACGTTCAGAGTAAGCTACTCTCGGCTACTACCATGTCAAATTTCAGATCCATGTCTGTAGAACTGACTGAGTCATGTCCCTTATTGTTTTAGCCAAAGTTCAGGTGAGTCATGTTGAATTGAACTGACTCCAGAACTCAATTAATTGTAGATGAACATCCAGTGATTACTTCCTGAAAGTGTCATCAATATTAAACAGCTAAATATGCAAACACGGGCCAAAACATAATCTATCACCTTCGCCTTTTATTGGCAGTCAATAAATGTGGACAAATTAACATGCTGCACCAGTGTTGTTCCACATGAACGCACCAACGAAGGTCTTAATGTGCACATAAGAAAATATTAATAATATACTGGCAAATGGTTAACAAAAAAAAAAAAACTTTTTACTGACTAAACGTGCCTAGAACAGCACAACCATTAGAGTATGATTAATAAATCAACACCATAAAATCTTCTCATGCTGTCAAATTAGCTATTAGTGCCAGTGTAAGCATTTCATAGCAGTATCAACCTCAAGGCCCGGATAATGAGTTTCAGAAAGGTCACAAACGAAACCATTATCAAACTAAAGGATTTTTGTGGGGGATTGAACAGAGATTAAGAGAAAGTACCATTGTCAGCATGAAGAACTATCAATTTTTTCTACATTTAGTCGGCATATCTAAATTTCTGATTTTCATCAACTGGTAGCTGGTGAAAGACAACATAGTCCAGATTTCTATATATATGTTTTAATTAGAAACAAGTTAATGATCAATGTGAACATGCTGACAGAGAAAATCAGACGAGATTCTGGCGTCAGCTCATTACACTTCAGCTGCCATCAGCAAAATTTCATCTACGAGTTCAGCTGTGCACATTCAAAGGCATTTTTTTTAAATATTTTTTTAGTATTTTAGCACCAACACTGGCTGATTTTTCTTGTGTGCCATTCCCAGTTTTAATTTTTCTCTATGACAATTAGTAAATAAACACGAAAGCTGCAGCAGTGACCCTCCTTTGGGCCCACTTTCCCCTCAACTTTGCACTGTTCCTTCAGTGGAATTGATTCCATTTTGCAGCAGCTGCAATTAGTTGCTTGATTCACACTAAGGAGCTTACATGCTAAGGGGTTGAGCAAAAAGAAAGCAGATTACAGTTCGAGAAGCAGGACTGAGCCGGGCTACAAACACTACAGATAAGATTGCCACATATAAAAAAAAGCAGTTTTTGTCCTTTTTTTTTTAATTATTATTATTAGAGAATTAACTTCTTCTTTGATCTGGATGCAAAATCTGAGTGTGCAGCGTAAAATCTGCCCCACTGAATGAGATTTGTACCAGCAGCTCTCAGTCCTCACAGATTGTGTATAAAGTCACATGCTCTTTCTGTTGCCTAGCAACAGTAAAGCGCAGGCAAAAGTTCCTCAGGAGAACTTGCAATCTGTCTGAGGGAGGCTTTGTGCTCAACCTTTAGAGTAGGAGGTAAAACTTTAAGCTCTACAAGCAACATGCACCAAAAACACCCCCCCTGCTTTAATATTATTAACAATGCTTTTTTTAAAATCAGTTTGGAATGAAATACTTTATTTGGGAGTAGTTTAGCTTCGGTTCTAATTGATGAGCAACAAGTGCACAGTCACATGTTGCTCCTCAGACTGCAGACAAAAAGGAGGAGGAATAAAGAGCACCACTTACCCTCAACATGGCTCCATCCGCCCCAACACATGAAGAGGAGAAGGAGTTTAAGTAGTGCTCTCCACATTGTGGCTGGTCCGTCCAGCTCCGCGGTGCAGATGGAGGAGCTGAAAGGAGCTGGGTCCTGGGATGCTGTTGCTTTCCTCTCTTTCTTTTGGCCCGCTGCTTGATGAAAAGGGGCGTGCGCAAAGACCTCCCTCCCCCTCCACGACCCACTGGATAAATCCCCTCTCCCCGGCCCTGGAAGCTGCATAATGCCATGCAGGTCCGAGGCGGTGATTTTACACTCGCAGCAGGCGACTGTGCTTTAGTTTGTCCCAAACTCGGGGACAAACAGTATGAACTAACAGAGGGTCCGTGTGGAACAAACAATAAAAACTATATAAATTAAACAAATTACTAGTTTTGTATTTAGAAGTCATCAAATTTTTTAAAAATAAATAAGAATGTCAAACCACTCCGAAATAAACGGTTTTATTTATTTATTTATTTATTTTGGGTCTGGTGTTTGAAGCTCATCAGCGCCCCCGTGCGGTAGAGCGGCGGAACAAACGAACCCGAGCGCGCGGCGCCTCCGCTCTGGTTGCCATTAGCAACTGAAAACGTCGTAAAAGTTTCATCCGTACAGCCCCAGTTTTGAGGAGAAACAGCGAAACTTATCGACGTGGTTTTGTGGGACACATCATGACGAGTCCTCCAAGAAATACGGAAGATTTTATAAAGGTGGAGGTATGTAAAGAAAACTGAAAATCTGTCGTTTTGACAGGAAAAAAAAAAAAAAGAAACTACTCATCTCGCATTTCGTATCTATTCAATTAACACACAAAAAGTATTTAAATGAGTTTGGTGGTGCTTCAGATAATTTAAAAGTTATTTGTTTTATTCAAAAATTAATTCAAGCTCCTGAGGTTTAAAGAGCTCCATAATAGTATTAACATAAGTAATGTTTTCCAAAACCCACATCACTGGAAAGAGTTTCTTGTCAACTGGTTAATAGTTTCAGTTTCAATTAATTTAGTTTTTTATATATAGTTTTAAAGTCAGTAAAGTACTACAACTTTTATTAAATGACTTTAGCCTGTATATTTTGAGCCGTTTTTCTTTGACTGATGTTTTATGCACTTTTGTGTGTGTTAATTTTAAGGTCCACACTGTAAAATATATTTATGGATGTAAATTTAACTAGTAGTTTTCCTCAAGTCAAATGAGCTGCCTTTTTTTTTAAACCAAAATTTCTACTATTGTGACTTTCTTTTGTCTGCATCATCTCAAAACATTAGGCTAAAGTGTTCACACTTCTTTTTAAAAGATTGCATAAAACAAACAAACAAAAACAAAAAAAACTAACCAAATGACTAAATGAATGTAACCTGCAATAAAAATGGCACAGAGTTGCAGTCATGTGGCTCAAACCAGCCACAGTCTAATTAAGATTAAAAAAAATACTTACTACAAAAATGATTTAAAATTAGACAAAATCATGTGACACACAAAAAATGCAGTTTTCTACCTGACATTGTTTAGAGGTTGTATTGTAGCATCATACTACCTGTAGATCTCTTACTTTGCAGCATACAGATAAATCTGAATCTCTTTGAAGAAGTTTTCTTGCACAACTTACAACATTTAACCATTTATGTATTTTTGAGTAGATCACCCTGTTTGGAGCAGTTTCCAGTTCTCACTCATTTCTTGACAATTTTCTGTCTCTTGATCCTGTTCAGGGTCATGGGAGGGCTGATGCCTATCTCAGCAATCAGCAGGAGAGAAACATCATGCTACGCTCTGGACAGGTCAGTCTGTGACACAGCAAGCACAGAAAAAGAATGCACACACCCACCTGAAGCCAATTTACAATGTTTTTGGCTTGTGGGAGGAAGATGAGATATGCAAGGGGAGAACATGCAAATTCATCACAAAAAGACCCTGGACCACAACTTGAACCTACACCTTTCTTGCTATTACGCTACAATGCTTATCATTGCACCGCTGCAAGCCCTGTTACTATTATTTAAATGTTGATTCTTCTTCTGTGTTGGAAAAAGGTGCATTATCATAAAAAAACCTGTACTGTAGCATACACAAAAATGTATGCATATGTGCCAGACTGATTTGCTAAAACTCATTACCTAATTAAAAAAAAAAAAACTGGCTCAATAGAAGCACTTTGCAATACAGATGAATAAAATTTACCCTCACATGAAGAAATCAGTTACAAAATCAGACTGAGGGTGGCTGTTTGAGACATAAACACATTGTCATACTTTTGTTCCCAGCATGAAGAAGGTATTCAGAAGTCAATTGAGAACCCTCACAACTTCACTGCAGAGGACTTTGCAGACAAGCAGATGCTGTGGTCAAGAATAGATGAGCAGTCAAGTTTGATCTGCGTACTGAAGGACAGAGCAGATGAAACGCTTCTACGATATCAAGCTCTGCAGAAAATTATCTCCGACCTTGAAGATCAAGCAGCCCAGCGTCAGAAGGAATTGGACAGCGAAAAAAAGAAAGCAGAGACATTAGAAGAAAGGCTCACAGATCTGGCTGCCAACAATCAAGCAATCATTTCTTTCACGGAGGAGCTCAAAAAACAAAACGCCCAATTAAAGCTGGAAAACAAGCAGCTTCAGCTGGAAAAGGAATCCAGTTTTAATCAAAAGTTTCACGATAAAGAAGTATTAGGTCCAAAGCTCCTACAAGAAGTCAACCTGCTGAAAAAAAAACTTAAACACGATGGCAATGAATCCAGGTAAGTTTCTAAAACTCATTATAAAGCTGCTCTGCTACACTGCCATCATTTTATAAGCTGTGGTGTCAACAGCTTGTAAAACTATTTTAAACAAAATATCATATTTTATGTTGCTGGATCAAATCAAGCAACTTTGACAGTGTCCCCTGCAGCTTTGGAAAGTCATAAATAACATTTAAAACCACTATAATTTGCACATATTTAGTCTAATGGGTGATTCATATTACATTAAAGGGAGAAATTAGCTGAATGTGAAGCAGAACTCCGAGAACAAACTGTTCAGCATCAAGCCAAAGAGGACTCTCTACTCCAGCAGTTGCTTGAATTTCAACAGAAATACACAGACACCATGGAAATATGTAAAGGTATGTAGATTAGGAGAGTGTTCATCCCATCAATTACTGCAAACATGCATCTGTAAAAAAGTTTATTTTTCCATTGATCAGACTTAAAGCTGAAACTTAAAGAGACTAAAGAACAACAAGCACTGAAGGAACTCAGCATGACAGAAAGTGTAGCAAATCTCACCAAAGAAAAGGACAAGTTGCTGATTATTTTAAAGGAAAGAGACAAACTAAAACAGGTAAATGAGGAAAAACATATATTTGAAATAAAAAAAAACTCAATCACTTATACATGCAAAATGGTCTGCGCTGCAGGATCAACAGGAAGAAATCCAGGAGCTGGAAACAAAATGGAGAAAAGAGAAAAATGCTCGAATTAAGGCACAAAACCGGTAAGTTTAACTACATGGAAAGAAAAATAATACTATTTAGTCCTGAGTTTGAAATTCATGACTGCAACATTAATTCTTTGTAGAACTGGTTGAGAAAATGAAGCAATCAAGTCTAAAAAAAAAAAAAAAGTAATACGAGCTTAAAGTGCAGACTCTTAGCCTTGTCTTGAAAATACTGATGCCCAAATTAAATTTAACTGAATCATTGCTTTCTCCTTCTTTATGTGAAAACTTTCAAAAGTACTGCATGCATGGCCAATGATGGCATTTTTACACCAACAAGGATTCAACTGTTTACTTTACATAATTCATAAGTTAATAATTTGATGGCTTTTGCTATATTATTGTTTATAATATTCTGGCATATTTTTATAATCAAGTAGGATCATTATACAGTAAATATAAAAATGTAAAAATGGGTTGGAAAAACATGCCTTGGCAAGCCAGCAACTTGAAGGAGCAACTTGAAGGACATGGGAGACTATGGCAACAGGTTAATTAATGTAAAATGTCCTGTGAAAATGCAGTCTGAATGCTTACTGCAGAAGAACCTGCTGTGTGCTTTTGCTCTGCTGAGAGCAATAAAACTCCAACGTTCCTCAGGTTTGCTCTGGAGGCCGAAGCAACAAATGCAAACGTAAGAGTGAAGTCTCTCCAGGCTGCTCTGCATGAATCCAACACAAAGTTTCAGAAACTAAATCAGGTGAGTTTAGCCTCACAATATTTAAAATATTAATAGAATTAATAAAAGCTCATCCATTCAATGTTAAAAACATGTTTATGTTTGCAGGATTTTGATGCTTTCAAGGACCACAGTGCTGACCTCCTTACACGGGAAAGAGACTTAAATAAAATACTTCGCCATATGACAGGCTAAACTTTAGTTTATTAATGTGGCACATATATTTTTTACAACTTTCTGATAAAAAAAAAAATACCTGACAGCTAAAATATTTACTTGTGACTGTGCAGAAACTCTAAGGACAAGAAAAATGACAAAACAGCTGATTTACATTCTGTAACATAAATAGCAGCATCATTGAGAACACTTGTAGACAGCACAGACAAATAATATTTTCTTGTTTTAATATTTATTACTAACATTAATTGCTAACATGTTGTAACATGCTCTGTCTCTTAGATAATTAACAGCTTGAGAACCTCTGGGTCTACAATATAAAATTAAGGCAAAACTTGACAAATACTTAGCTTATTTTGGGTTTTAGTTGCATTATTTTACTAAAGAACCCACATTGACCTTAAATGAGTTTAACTTTTGAGAGATGAATCTCTGGCCAATCTGAAAGACTCGTATCACGCACACACACCAGTTTGAATAAAAAACAATTTGCTCTGTGTGAAGATAGTCACAGATTAAGCAAATCTCAGATTATTTGAATAAGGAGTTGCATATCTTCTTTTTATTGTCCCATAAGATAATTAAAAGCCAGGACTTAATGCCTGCAGAGCTCAAGTACAGCTCGGTCCCACAGCAGTCAACATGCTTGTAATAATCTCATAAACCACAAGAGGACAGCAGAAATTAATCAGGACTTTTTTTTTTTAATACTGTACAGTACATGCACAATACTGAAGAAGCATTGTGCTCCCAGCAAAACTCTTTTGCAATGTGGTAAAATAAAACTGTTTAAATCATTAGATTTATAACACTTTCAATGCCTCACAAATACAACAAACAGTACAAATTTTAAATGGGCAATTATGACGTTAAAGCTAAGTGATTCTAATTTTGTCAACAAAATTAAGCAAAACAGCAGAAAGTTAAAAAAGTTTACTTTTGTCATAATTTCAAGATTTATAATAACTTTTTTATTCCAGCTGATCAAAACTCAAAGCCATCATTTCCAACTCTGTCCTTTTACCAAATGCTTCTGCAGGAACTCATGAGACTTAACTGCTTCCATATGGTGATTAGGACTGCAGTATAAAAAATAAAATGCAATGCAAAGATATTCTGCAAAGCAGATTGGTTGAAGACAAACACAAATGTTTATTTTATATAAACAGTTGAGGATGAGTTAAATCAGACTGAAATCTAATATACAAATCAAATGTATAAAATAAAACAAGAGATGAGTATTATTGAATATCTACATTCTGAGCAGTGTTTATGAAATGGAATAAAATGTCATATGTTTGGAAAATGAATTTTAATTTGAATCGTAGATTGACTCAAATGCTCTTTGTGGGATTTTTATGATGATTATTAATTAATTATTAGTTACTTTCCACAGTTAACTGTTTAGTCAGTTGGTTTTATAGATGTATTTTTCTAACATGTGTGTCATTGTGGTGTGGTATTAACATCTACATTATGGACATATCTTAAGCAGCAGCAGACACTGGAATAAAAGAAAAAAGCATCCAGGGTTTGCCGCCTGCGCATAAAAGATTAAACTTTACAACTGCATTCTCGACTTGAACTCTATAAATTGTGAATTGTTGTCGTTAGTGCTATGATGATAGGGTGCAGCATTCCTTTGTGTCAGAAAGTCTCCTCTAATTGTTTCTCGCCTGGAGCTCTGCAGCACAAAGTCTCTTCATCTTGAGGACAGGAGGCAGAATGCTCCGTGAATTCTCTGCCAGTCTGCACAGGACCAAGCCCATCTATAAACCACACCAGGTGGAGATCACCAAGAGGTCAAGAGGTCAAATTGACTAGTGGACAGTCCAAGGGTTGTTTTGCACCACGTGAAAAATGGTGATGTGATGTGGGTGATGTGCCGCCTGCAGGTTCCAACGATTTATATTCTTAGAAATATTCTGTGTGCTACTCATCCACTTGTGTCAAATATATTTTGATTTCAATTATGAAATAGAGAATAAAAACATTAAATTAAAACTTGAGCTTTATGATTTCTTTCAAAACTGCATGCATTTTGGAAAAAAGTGTCCTAATGCACTAAACCTTTGTTTCGTATCTGTGTGATAATTCTGTAGTTTTCATGAACTACTTATATAATCAAACTGGAGAACTGGTCATACACTGTTTTTCAGCTAAACAATAACATGACTAACCATTTTTAAGCCTTCAACTCATAACTCGCTCTGTATTAAAAAAAAAAATAAACGTATTGAACCTTTTAACCCTTTTTTCCTCAGGCTGGACGGTTATGATCATTCCAAACACTGGAATGGAAACCAAAGGTGACAGGCCTTTGTTACTATGAGCCTCTGAACTTTAAACCTTGAAGCTTCAGGGGTTTATGCTGTCATCAACAACATGTTTTATATCAACGC
>JARVGQ010000309.1:19416427-19428815 GCA_031762355.1 Hypsolebias martinsi
TATACATATACATATACTGTATATAAGCTATTGCACTATCCACAGAGGTGTCAATCAGTTTGTGTGGCAGTAGTGGAAGTTTAGAAGACAGACCCAACTAGCAGCTAATTCAGCTGTGCAACTAATGCCTGGCAGAAACATTTAATTTTATATGCCTGTAATTTTGTGTTGTTTAAAATGTGTTATTTCAGAGTAAACTTGTACTTTTGCAGCTGTGCTTGCTGTTTTTGACATGCCACTCTCAGCAAACACCCTCTTTATGTTCTTTCTCTCATGCAAACCTACCCCAATGGTGTTCCCTGCCCTGGAGCAACAGCAGGAGTCTTGGCATGGCTCCAGTGGATCTTTCTCTTTATAAAGAAGGAGTGAGCATCTCTGAGTCTTTCATTCTTTTCTACCACAACTGCTGCCTCTGCTGGTGCACAGTCAGTAAGCTAACTGTCCGTGCTAATGTCTTTTTCAAAATTCAAGGAACAATAGAACTGAAGCGTGTTTAAAACAGGTTGGATTGGAAATCCCTTTTTTTTTTTTTTTAACAGTTTACTTATTTTGTTGTCATTGTTCTGATTTGATGTTTAATAGCTGACTGTGCAAATGTGCAACGCTGACTGATTTTGCATCTTTGTGGCTCTTTTTGTCCAGGAGTTAGGATGCTTCCTTCTTCAACAACAGTGCTGCTGGTTGCATTACTGTCCAGGATCTCAGCTCAAGACTTTCATGAAGAGAAGAAAACTGACAGGAAACTGAGGGCCAAGACTGTGGCTGCAAATATTCATGATGGTCAAGGTGAGAAAGTTACTGAAAATGACAAAAAAGTAACAATTCTAGCATCATTTCCTTGTTTGTGTTCTCCAAAATAACATTTCAGCTCCAGAAAAGTTCCTCCTTACCCTGACTCTACCATTCTTCATTTAGTTGTGCAAACTTTTAAACGTGTTAATCGTTCATTTGTAAATGTATATTTTGTGTTCACAGCTATCTTGGATGAGGATTGTAGCTTGGAGCTGTCTTTTCTGTTGGACAGCTCTGAAAGTGCAAAAGACAATCATGAGCGAGAAAAGCAGTTTGCAATGGACATGGTGGACATGCTCCAAGGTGCAGGGTTACCCACCGGCCGCAGGTTGAGCTCAAGGGTTGCTCTGCTGCAGTACAGCAGTCACGTTATCAAGGAGCAAACCTTCAGAAACTGGAAAGGGGCGGAGGACTTCAGGAACCGGATCACCCCCATAACTTATATTGGACATGGCACCTATACCACCTACGCCATCACCAACATTACACAGATCTACCAGGAGGAATCCAGACCTGGAAGCATTAGAGTAGTGGTGTTGCTCACAGATGGTGTCTCCCACCCAAGAAACCCAGACATTTTTTCTGCTGTTGCTGACGCCAAAAACCAGGACATCAAGTTCTTCATCCTGGGCATCACCCGGGCAGCCAATGAGCCAACCAATGTAGCTGAGCGCCGCCTGCTCGCCAGCTCCCCGGCCTCCCGCTTTCTCCACAATCTACAGGATGAGAACATAGTGGAAAAGATCTTCACTGAAGTGGTGAGTCTGATGCCTTGTCTTTCAGCCGACATCACATGAAAATGTGATAATTTTAACTTTAACAGGCATCTCTTCTGATTTTAGAGTTTGTTTATGTAGAGATGAATGCCAGTCAGTGCCCAGGAGAAAGGAATGAAAAATGAGCTTGACCAATCTGGATTTAAGCTTTTCTCAATAGATTTATTGAACGTTTGACATACTATGTGAGATCATTATCTAAGATTTATATTGTCGTTTTAATTTGTTCGTAATATACCATAAGTAGATTTAATCGCATAAGGAAAACAGGTTCAAAATCTAAAATATTTTTGCTTTGCTTTTCAGACGTCATTAGCGGATGAAGGCGTAAGTGCTAAAGCAAACATTTGCTCATGGACATTTGATGTGTGGCACAATGTAATTATGTTTAACAAGCATGTCTCCTGTTTTTAAAGTGTCCTCTGGCTCAAAAATGTGCATGCGAGAAAGGCGAAAGGGGGCTCAGTGGGCCTGTGGTGAGTGTTTAATCTTCAATTTGTTTACCTACCACCTGTGAAACATGATTTTCATCAATCAAATTATCACTAAATGACCCCAGCACGTCTGAGTGAGGCTATTTGTACATGGTTGCTCATAGTGAAACTTAAATTCAGCCCCTCCCTCAGTCAGGCTCTCAGGCAGACACTGTTGCTAACAGACATCTCTGTGACCAGGTGCCTTCACCTGGGAGCGATTCTTTACATTCCTACACTCAGACAGAGGAGCTCACATAATTGCTCTCATTATTTTAACAGCCAGAGACTGGACCACGTCTGGTGACTAGACATAGACGTGGTCCAGGTGCAGCTCAGGACAGTGACTGCTGGACCTGTGGATGTGAAACCTCAACTTTTCTTTCATTAACAACAATTCTGACCCTTCCCCCCACCCCCTCAGTCAGTCTCCAACAGAACAAGACAAGCTTTCACTTTGTTAGACTTGGACCAGACACGTTTAAATTTACAGGTATCAGGTCAGAGTTGCATGTTCTTGTCTTTCTAGCGCTGTCTAACAAGATAACTAAATGTCAAACGCAGAAATGTCCATCAGTTTTTAACCTCGATTTTGTTTCTTTCTTCAGGGTAAAAAAGGTCGCCCAGGTGACGATGGAGCTCCAGGACAGAAAGGTCAAAAGGTGTGTGTCTTGGACGGGTAAATATGTTGTGAAAATACCAGCTGGCAGTTTTTGAATAGCTATTCAATCCCTATGTGTGTCTCACTTGTAAAGTTCTTTAGATTCTTATAGTTTATAATGTGGACTCTCTTCCATCGTTATTGTTCGTTTCTTAAGATCAACACTTGTATGCCTAACATGACTTTGGAGGGAGGGATACACTTTTAGCCTATTTATAGTTACAATAAGCACAGCTGATGGAAAAACTAGTTGTTAGGAACATAAACACAGTTTGGAAATGCTTACAGAGATAACTGATCAAGTGAAAGTTTTTCTGAAGCACTACTTGGACTTGAATTTTGGTTTCTCTTGGCAACCACCGAAGTCGCCCTCGGCTGGTTGTTAGAAAGAATGAGGGTTACATGTACTTCTATGTGGGCTGCTATTTGTAAAGTTACACAGTCAAAAATTAACAGCAATATTTTTGGTTCATTTAGCCTTTAACAAGAAAAAAAGTGTGTGTGTGTGTGGGGGGGGTGTCAAAGTCAGATTTTCACCATGTCACTCTTACATTTATTAATGTCATAGTTCAAACAAAATATTTAATTTACAAGCTAAATATTTAGTTTACAAACTAAATATTTAACTTGCAATTTAGATATTTAGTTAGCAAGCTAAATACAGTACATGTATTTAATTCCACACTAAATATTTAGTTTACAAACTAAATGTTTGTGTCCAAGCTAAATGTTTAATTTACAAACTAAATGTTTAACTTGCAAGTTAAATATTTAGTTAGCAAATTAAATATTCATTTTGGAAATTAAATGTTTAGCTTGTAAAGTAAATTTTTAGGTCAGAGCTAAATATTTAGTTAGCAAATTAAATATTTAGCTTAGAAATTAAATGTTTACTTTGGAAATTAAATGTTTAGTTTTGAAAAAAATAAAGTTTTGATATTAAATATTTATATTACACCTAAATGTTTTGTTCACTAACTAAATATTTAACTTGCAAGTTAAATATTTTGTTTGGAACTATGACATTTATAAATGTATGAATAACAGTGAAAATGTGACTTTGAAAATAAAACCTTTTTTTTTATGAAAGGCTAAATAAACCAAAATATTGCTATTAATTTTTGACCGTGTAACTTTACAAACGGCACCCAGTATTTCTACATCACTGCATACGTTTTCTGAAAAATTGTAAAGCTGTGAGACTTTTAGTAATTAATGCCATATACAGATAGAGTTCTAATTTTATTTTAGCATGCTTTGACACAGATGTGGCTGCATTCGTTCAGCTGTTTTTACACGCACTTTAAATTTATACATACAAAAGTGTAGCTTTTTAAAATAAGATTATGTTTGAGAAAGGTGGGAAATTGTTCACTGTGCAACTATCGGTAACTGGAATTAAAACTAATTCAAACAAAATCTTTATAGCATTATAAATGATTGTCATGGCAAAATGACAGAAATGCACAAATGGGTGCTTTTAAAACTCTTTCTAGAGTTCCCCAATTTAAGTCATGATAGTTTGATTAAAGTTTAAAATTTTAATTTATTGTGATTAGATAACATTATCTTCTTATGATCTCTTCCTCGGCAGTCCATTTTCAAATTATATCAATAAACCATTCCAAAATAAAGGGTGAATAAAGTATGGAAAAATGTAACTGCCCATGTTTTGCTTTTGGAAAAGGTGATTATTTTTCCTTCTATCTTTAGGATTATTTTTTATCTTTTATCTCTTGTTCTTTAGTATAAATACATTTTTACAATCATTTACACGTTTTATGCATTTATTGTTTTGCTTTTAACTTGTTTCTACATTCCAAACTCACCACATTGAGAGGGAATGATTTGTATTATTTGATGTAAAGACTATTTTGTGCATTTTTATTTTTTATTTGTGTATTTTTTCCTACAGGGCGAGACAGGATTAAGTGGAATACCTGGGCGTGAGGGCACTGGGGTAAATACCACAATTAATGACCAAAATAAAGTATTCACTACTGATTTTGTAGTTTGTTGACACATAAAATCTATTTGTACTTGTAGGGGAAGCCAGGTTACACAGGGGAGAAGGTACAAACTATTCTTGACAAATGACATTTTCTTTTCTTGGCCACTTTTTTTGTCTGTACTAAACCACATTTGTGCACAGGGAGAGAGGGGTGAATGTGGCACCCCAGGAATCAAAGGAGACAGGGTATGACTTTTTTTCTGATGTTACAAATGGTGACTGTTTCATGTTGATAACTGCTCTCTGTACAAGATTTGTATGTTTATTTCCTGTGTGATTGGCTTCAGGGCCCTGGGGGTCCCACTGGGGTACGAGGACAAAGAGGTCTGCAGGTTGGTAAATGGCTACTGAGTTTGTAGGATTTTAAAATATTTTTAAGCTATAAAGGCATAAATTTGAAACTGAACATTTAAAACTTGAAGTAGAATATCCACCCATCCAATATTTTTTTATTTACCTACTTATTTAAAAGGGCTTTCATTGTTTAACTTTTGGTATTTTTTGTATTTAGCATTTTTTTTAAATCTCTTTTACCTTCTTTTATTCTTGCTGTTTTTAATTTGCACTGATTATCATGTCCTCTTTTTATTTATTTTATCTTGTTAAGCACCTTGGTCAGTGCAAGGCGTTGTTGGATGTTGCTATAGAAATATATATTTTTTAATTATTATTATTATAAGTTTATTATCTTTTACCCGCTTTTTCCTTTTTGGGACATGGGGGTCACTGGTTCCCAAGAAAAACAACCATTCACTCTCTCTCACTAGGGATAATTTAGTTACCACTCAGCCTAACATGCATGTTTTTGGTCTGTGGGAGGAAACCGGAGTACTCGGAGAAGACCCACGCATGCACGGAGAGAACATGCAAACTCCACCCAGAAAGGTCCCCAGCCAGGATTTGAACCGGAGATCCTTCTCTCTGAGAGGCAACAACTTTACCTACTGAACCACCGTGCTGCCCCTGAAGTAGAATATAGCAAAGTCAAATATTGCTTTTTATTATTAAAGAACAACTGGTTCTAATTACATGTATAACTTCACTTGGTCCAGGCTCGTACAGTCAACATTTATATCTATGAAATGATAACTTTATCTCAAACAGGGAGGCATTCTAACACTGTTGTTCACATCTTCATAATGAATGGCTGTATGATGTTTCTGCCCAGGGGTTACCAGGACCACAGGGAGACATCGGACCGGAGGGCCCTCAGGGAAAGCAGGTCAGCAGCTTTTACCTTCCTCATCCTTCATGTTCTGCTGGGACCTTTACATTTCCTTCTGCAATAAGCTTGAACAAAGGCTACAGCCTTTACCACCTTGGTTTTAAGCCTACAGCAACATTTTTGTGTGCATGAAGAACCCCGTGCAAACAACTGGCAAACAGCCAAAGCCTCCCCCGTCATAAAAATAAATCCTCTCATGACATGTTCTCCTGTAACTACAGTAAATAAAGATTGAGAAGTGCCTACAGCATTGTCTACCTCACAAACACAATTTGCAGTCAGTAAAATACATGGAAAGTCTGTGTCTCTCTCACCATGTAAAGACCTGTAAGCAGTATTTGCACAGGTTGACACAAGTCTTGGTACCCATATAGTACAATTTATGTTATATCCTTTAAAAGGGAAATTCCCATAATATCAGCCATCAAATCTTTATACATGCACTGTACATATTGCAACATAAAAAGGCTAGTTAATGACTTTTTAAACTTTGTCTTTGGTAGCTACTTTAATTCTAATGCAAAAACATAGTAATTGTTTCAGACCTTATCACACTAAAGGTTATGACTCGTTTTTTGAGTCCTTTCACATATTTCAAAAGCAAAAAGATTGATCTGATCTGCAGCACAAACAACAGTGACAACCTTATTTTTTAGCATAAAAAGAGCATTTTTCTTGTTCACATGCCGTTTTCAGCATATGTTTTAATTATTTCTAATAGTAACAAAATAAAAAAAATTAGGCTTTTATTCTAGAATGGTGAAAAATAACAAATGTGAGTAAGATGATTCAATTAATTACTTGAGATCCAGCATAAACAGAAATATTGTATTTTTACTCCCAGTTTTTTTCTTTTTCTGTAACTTTGTGTGCCTAACAATTCCACACAAGAACCAGAATTTCATGAGAAACATAATTTTCCACAGCAAACATTGCCTCTAATTCTCTAACATCTTGCTTTGATTCTAATCATATATTCTTTGTAAAGATGGACGAAGCCTAGCTGTCACCGAGTGGTTTGTGAACTGGTGTTTTGAAGCAGATTTGTATTTGACCATTACATATGCTGCAGAAAGGACTTCTGCTCATACTCAAGAACAGAATCAGGGCTAAAAATCAGTGCAGGATTAATTATTTTATAATATTAGCTTCACATTCACTGCAGGATTTCAGTTTCGAAATTTAGGTTAACTTTGTTGGCTTTTCATACAAAATTGTTTTTGCTATTGAATGTCTTAGCCTCCACTGACTATTAGAAAGAACACAGAGCTAAGTGTTGAACTTCTCGGACCTCAAGTTTACATACAGATTTATTTTTCTGTCTAGAGATTTCATCATTCTTTTGGAAACAGAGAATTTTGGGTCAAACTAATATCGAGTATTTCAGGCAGACAGTAAAGGGACAGCCAAGTGCAATTTGAAATACTTTATGTAGCTTCGAGACAAGACGTTTTATCATTAGCCTGGTATAGATGACCCAATAACAATGTGAACTTGTATTTTTAGGTCATTTGTGTGTCAACATGTTTGTGATCACAGGGTGAACGAGGTCCACTTGGCCCTCCAGGAATTCAGGGAGAAACAGGAATTGGACTTCCTGGACCAAAAGTAAGTCATCCTGTAAACTATTCTTTGAAATCTTCATTATTTATTATGTTTATCTGTGATGAACAAATCTCTTTGAGGTTCTTCTAATCAGCTGATGAATGACTGTGCAGGGTGACATGGGATTCCAGGGCCGATCAGGTCCTCCTGGTCCTCCAGGAGTGGGTGAACCCGGCCCTCCTGTAAGTTACAAAGTTTTACTTTTATATTTAATGTTAGATCCGACATTGTTTGAGTGTCATTCAACCTTTGCTATGTTTACAGGGGCCACAAGGGCAACAAGGTGTTCAAGGAGTAAAAGGACCTCAGGGAGAAGGGTTTCCTGGACCAAAGGTTATTTCAAGTATATCTTATTAGAAAACTGTCATGCTTGTCGTGCTAATTGTTTAAAGTGATGAATGGAGGCTCTGGCTGCAGATGGCAGATGGGTCAAGATGAGAACAAATAAATGTTTGTTTGACCAAACTAAAATGTAAAAAAGAGCCCCTTAGTGCAATGAAAAGTGAGACTCTGACCTGATAGGGCACAATTAAAACCAGAGGGAGCTGAGGGAATAGAAGCCCAGTTGTTTTTATTTTTAACCTTTTTTTTTTTTTGGTATTGATCATGACCTGGATGACTGAGAACCTTCACCAGTTTCCTGAAGGAGTTGTGACTTGATTCTGTGTTAGTGCTGTTTGAAGGGTTAAATCAAGACTGAAATCATAAAAGAGTGACTTTACAAAATATCACAACTTGCAACAAAAAACTCAAAACATCAAAATAAAACCAAAATAAGATCAAGAATACAAAAGTATTTTACAAATTGTAAAGGATGATTATAATACAAATCAATACAAACTGCAACTTTTAAAACCATTCCGGTGTCCAAACCAAAAAATATAAAATAAAATATGTCCCTCTGCTGAGCTTTTACATACAATTTAGCCTCAGTCAAATTATCAAATGTCAACTAAATAGAAAAGAAATTAACTAAAACTTTAACAAAGCAAACCACAAAAATAAGCTAAAGTGAAAAATCCCTGAACATGAAACCTAAAAAGAAAGAGACAGAATTTGTTACAAAAACTCATAAACCATACATCATTTTGATTTAAATGTGAAAACATAAGCTATTATATTAACTTCATCTTACTGCAATGATTAGTTTTTACTTTGTTAGCTTTTTATGGCAAAGCTTTCCAGGTGTTGACTTAAAACTACACAAATCACTTGTTAGATTCTTAGAGGAATATATAATTTGTGGAATAAGTTGTGCAGCTGCCACTGCTAATGTGTACATTTTAGTTTGATTGAACCCTAAAAGACTAACTTTCAGCTTATTGTCAGTTATCCTTTGTTCCATCTCACTGATTAAAACGTCAAAGCAGACTCGGTTAAGTGTGTAAAAATGTTTTCTCTCAAGCTGCAACATGTTGCACCAAGAAACCCACGTCAGATTATCCTTTCAAACACAAAGCTGGGATTCCACAAAGACATGCAAGACTGTCATTTCTAGTGTGTACATTAATACTGGTGACAGCTGGTTTTGCTCTGTAGCAACCCAAGAAACAATTTAAACAAATCCAATATAAAACCGGGAAAAATCAAACTGCTATTGTAACTTTCTGTCATAACCATTAAATATCAAATTTGTAGACAAATTTAGCAAAGGAGCATATTAACGGAGCTATTAAAGCTTATCTGTATTGAAAGTTGAATGTACTTTTAGTTACTCTGAGAAGTTTTAATACTTTTAAGCAATTTGCAGCTCTTTGACCTTTATCAGACAACATGGCACTTTTTTCCCTCTGTTGTGACCTGCATGTATTAAAATCAATTTGGCCCTGTCAGGCGCACTTCATATCACTGACACCAAATTATGAGGTCAAGTAAAAAATACTGTGTCATGCTTAGATGTTTGTATTATCATTTGCAACAGGAGCCAACATGTTCTTTTCTTTGCTTCTGGGAACAATACAGGGCTGGATGTGAGCCAAACTCAGGCAACTGTGGTTTACTTTATTTGACAGGACTAACCTGGTTTTGTCTCTCAGGGGGATCGAGGATTCCCTGGACCGAGAGGGCCGAGGGGACAGCAGGGTGTTGGTATCAAGGGGGAAAAGGTGGGTTGTAAATTCATTTAACACACAGAGAAATGAACCACAACACCTAAACAACAAAATCACTCATAAAAACCAAGTGGGAGCCAAAAAGTTTCTCTTTACAACTATAAAGATGTTTTCTATTAGAGGAAAGAAGAGACAGATGTTTAACCTATTTAACATCTGGTTACTGTGAGAAAGTTTCACACAATGTATGAAGCTTTTTTTTTCCCTACGGCTGCTCCCTTCTGGGTTCGCTACAGTGAACTGTCAAATGAAGACTTGGCAATTGTTTTTTTATGCCAGATGCCCATCCTGACATCCACAGACCACTGAGCTACCACAGCCCTCTGTGTGGAGCAGAGAGCTGCCATCTAGGGTGCACGGGGGAGCAGATGGTGGGGGTTAAGGGCCTGGCTTAAGGGCCCAGAGTGGGGCAAATGAGGGTGGAGGCAGGTGTGTATGCTTCGCCTATCCCACCCACGTTTTGATGTTGTTGGTACCAGGAGTTGAACCGGCAACCTTCCAATCACAGGCCCACCTTCTCTAAGCTCTGCGCCACCACCCCCTGCATCGTATAATTTATTTACTAGACAAACGTAACTGTCATCAACAAAGTCACATTTTGACGTGTTGAATTATCCACAAACATCTGTTGGAGTTGCTTTGCTGTCTCTGTCAGCTTCACATCCTCCTGCAGATTGTTTTGCTGCTTTCTTTTTCTTAGCCATTATAGCTGTACAAAGACCTGAAGCTCAAAGATTACTGTGTGCCTACACAAATAACAAGACTATATTGTTTGTGTAGCAGTTCTGATATTGAATTTGAGATACAGAAGCATGGTGCAAAGACAGCGCTGATAAAAAGATCTGGACATGATGTCCTGGCAAGGTCACTTGTGGAATTTGCAACAATGTTGGTGAGGTAGGGAACTAAAGGGGTCAATGTACAATCTATACAATATTCATCATCATCCAGTATAAACTTTTTAATAATTCCGATGTGCCTTTACAGTGCATACAGTTTTTTGTTTGTTTGTTGTTTGTTTATCTTTCACTGTGAAGTCAGTTCTGTGATAAGTGGTGGTGATGATCTGGGCTGCAAATGTATCCTTCTTAAAACACACATTATTTAATATGTATACACTGAGAAACTTACAGACAGAACTGATATAGCAAGGTGAGTCACTTCACCACTTGCTCTTGTCAAGGGTGGACGCTTTCCCTCTCTTCTCCCTCCTCCACTTTGCTTTTGCTCTGTCCTGTCTGTGAAACTGCTTCAGAGCCTCTCCCTACATATCTTCCAAACCATAAATTTTGCTATGGATCTGGTCAGCTGGTCTTTCAACGCAAGTGATAAAATTTTCTCAACGAGAAGGCAAGTTTCAGGCAAACCGACTTGCCCTGACGACACGCACACAGCTGGATATGTCATTGATTCCTGGGGTGAGTGGAAGGTGATGTGTCTTTCTCTGCTGTCCATCGAGGATGTTGGAGATGCATATATATAATTGGATTTATGATAACAGGTTTCCTGCTTTTTGGAATTGGCTGATTCCTAGTTTATCAACAAACAAGGAAGTCATCAACATCAAATTTGGCCCTGATCAGGCTGCTTGCTTTATGTGATGGTTTTCTCCATGCCTCAAGCGCCCAGACTCAATTGCTTTGCGAACTGAACCACAAATTGGATGTGATTTGTGAGAATCGCAGGCCACTTGCGACCCCTAGGATTTGCTGGCAGGATGGATCAGATCTCGGGGCATAATCTCAGGCACAGACCAGTGGAGTGTCCACTTAATTTGGACGCTTGGAATTTGTGAGGATCAGAAAGACTCAAGTCAGACATAAACCACCAGTAAAGTTCTACCTGTCCCCAAAACAAATGTTGTTTTATCAGAACTCGGCTCCCCAGCTGGCGTTGACAGGCCACCTTATCTTAATTCGCCTGGAGGTCCTGTAAATTCTATCCTCTGCCCCCTCCCCTTCCACCAAGGATTTCTGTGGACCTATCAGAGGGACCCGGCTGAATAAACATTGTCATCATTTCAGGACACTTGGATTCTCTCTGGCGCTGTCCCAGGTCGACCTTGGCACCCCTCGAGAGTGTTTATGGATCTCACCAGAGGGAACTGATTGATTATACCATTCTTATCAGAACTCCTACAGTGCTTCTGGAGTATCCTTGGACACACTCACTGCTCTTGTTGTCTCCCCTCCCCTGCAGAATGTCTGCTTCACTATGTGCTTATGTGCAGGGTGTTTTTTTTTTTTTTTTTTTTTTTTTTTTTTTTTTTTTTTTCAATTTCAGGACATCTCCCCTCGGCCAAGGAGTGAGAGTCTGTTAGGATTTTTTTTTTTTTTTTTTGCCTCCAAATCCTATACAGTAGTCCCTCGCTACTTCATGATTTGTTTATGGCGGACTCGCTCTCTCACAGGTTTTCAAAATAAGATTGAACATGACACACAGTTGGCTGATTGATGGATGAACTGCACGATCGGCATAAATTTTTATTTAAAATAAATTAGTTTAAGTTATTTAGCACCTCCTGCACCTTAGTGCATCCCGTGCTGCTGCAGCATAAACTTCCTGCTGCAGCTGATCAGCTGTTCACTGTGCAGAGCTGAGAAGTGGGCGTGGCCAAGAGTGCTTGCAGGTGGTAAAGAGCAGAGGAGGCAAGAAGCTGAAATCATGACATTCTGCGCTCTTTTAGAGCGTTTAGAGTTTAGAAACATTGTTTAGAAAATTGCAGGAGTGTGGG
>JARVGQ010000309.1:19435173-19445750 GCA_031762355.1 Hypsolebias martinsi
ATATATACAGTATATATATACTTTGTATACAAAGTACTATAATCAAAAACTGGATTTAATTTTAAGAGGGTTATTTTTATGTATTTTATTTTTTATTTTTATAATGTAGTTTGGCTGTTACAGGATCTGTGTCATATTCAGTAGCATATAGTCGCAGCCAGTGAGAAATGGGTTTGGGGCAGATACCCAACACATAATAAGCAAAATTTATAAATTATAAAACACTGAACGGTTGATTAAATTTATCATTACCCAAAGGTATTATTTAAGAGATTCGTCTGAATAACTATAAATACTTTTTTTTTTTACACAAAACAAACTTGAAGGAAACATTTCCAACTGAGAACTGAAAGTGCCACATTTTTTACTTTAAGGTAGGTTTGTTGTTGTAATACGAGTTCGAAATTCCTTTTGTCCTTTTGGCTTGCCGTCTGTTGCCATAGAGATTGAAACGTCACACAAGCTTATGCGATATTAGCCCTTCCATCCAGTTAAGGTGTTAGCCAGGGGTGGTGGTTATTAAACTCTACGAGTTATTACTTAAAGTCATGGCTTCTGCTTTGGATACTCTCTGGGAAGACAGAGACGTCAGATTTGACATAACAGCGCAGTGAGTTATTAAAATATTTTAGGGTATTTAAATGTTAAAGCTAGCTAGATTAGCCTGAGCTCGACAAACATAGCTTGTGTATAACGGTACAGTCCAAACTTGTAATGTTTGCACAACAAAGTTAGCTTTATATCCCAGGGCTTTCATACTTTTTTCTTTTTTATTTTAACCAATTGATACAAATAAATATATGCTATAAATCAACAAAATATTCCCTGTTCAAAGGCAAATGAAAACTCGTCCAGGAGAGGCGCTGATTGATTGTTTGGACTCGATTGAAGATACGAAAGGAAACAATGGAGAACGAGGTCCTTTTAATACCAATGATGTGGACCTTTTGTGTGTGACTGCTCAACTGGATAATAAAAAATATATATTGTTTGTCTCTGCAGGACGACTTTTGGTAACAAATCTGAGAATCATTTGGCACTGTTTGTCCCTGCCAAGAGTCAACTTGTGTGAGTGCCTAATCATGTTAATATTTAATTATTTTTACTAGACTGCCTGTAAACTGAATTATTTATTATTTTTAAATAACTGTGATGGGGTACAGTATGGTTGTAAAATTATGGACATTTTGAAGTAATCAAACTTATTTGTAAGTTTTTTTGTACATTCAGCATCTACAGTAAATTTGCTTTAACTAAAGAATTGTACAACATACATGCTGTGTCAAATTAGGTAAACATGCATTGGACAATAATTAAGGCAATGAGATTCTGACTTTGAGGATCCACATTCAATAAGGGCTTGCCAGCAAAGCTAAGTAGAGTGAAATCTGAATTATTTTAAATCAATTAAAAATGTTTATTGTTTTCAGCTGTGGGTTACAACACAATTATTAACATCACAACAAGGACAGCTAACTCTGTAAGTAGCACTGTTTTAACTATGTATCATTAAAAACGTTATTTTCTTACATATTATTAGAAATGCAAATTTTATTTTATTCTAAAGAGTTCTTTTAAAAATAGTTTATTTTCTTGATCACAACTTAAAACAGGTTTAATTCTAAATGTTCTAAACATTTCTTGATTAAACAAGTATTGAATATTCACCAAGTTTGTTTAAAAAAAGTTAAAAATGTTAAAAAAAAACAGTCAAAAATGGTGTCAGTTTTAGCTTTGACATTTATAGATAATAAACTAATCACTGAACTAACATATTTTCTAGAAAGTGCGAGGCCAAACCGAAGCCCTCTACATTTTAACCAAGTCCAACAACACGAGATTTGAGTTCATTTTCACTAATTTGGTTGTAGGAAGTCCAAGGCTCTTTACCTCTGTGATTGCTGTACACAGGTAAAACCACACTGATAGAATGTAAGTTCTGACATTTTTAAACCCCATGTAAGGCTTATTAAGTAATAAATGTTCTTTGTGTTGGTACAGGGCTTATGAGACTTCTAAGATGTACAGGGACCTTAAACTTCGAGCTGCTCTTATTCAAAACAAGCAGCTGAGACTCTTACCTCGAGAGCAGGTGTACGATAAAATCAACGGGGTTTGGAATTTATCTAGTGACCAGGTACTGGTGGTGTAGTAGAAAAGTGTTTTAAGTGACATTTTAGTTTTGCATTGCTCTGCCAAGGTAAACGACAAATCTGTATAGACAGTGTAAAATTAAACTGATTGTATACTAATATTTTGTGTAATTTCAAATGCACGCATATTTAAATAAACTCTGACGTATATATTTTTTATATAATTGAGCCTCTATTCACCTGACGGTTCTGTTTTAGGGTAACCTTGGAACCTTCTTTATTACCAATGTTCGCATTGTGTGGCATGCCAACATGAATGAAAGCTTCAATGTCAGCATCCCTTACCTCCAGATTGTAAGTACAGTTCAATAAAGAACAGTACTTGTACAGGCTTCATTGACTGACCTCACCCTTGATTTCCTTTCTTTTCATGAAAGTGTGAAATGTGACAAAGAGCTTAACTTATACAATCCCCTTTTCCTGTTTACATAGTGACAGAACACAATTTGCTTTATTTTAAGTTTTTAATATTTCATTGAAATTAGTAGTAATGACTCAGTCCTGAGACAACTATGAGATTGGAAGTGTTTTCCTCATAATTCTAAATGATAATTCAAGTCTTATTGTGTTAACTCCGTTGTAATAATGTTTCATATCGTATGCCAAATTCATTTTTTGCTGTAATGCAATAATTATTCTGCTTTTCTTTAAGTGGTCCATTAGAATAAGAGACTCAAAGTTTGGCCTGGCTTTGGTGATTGAGAGTTCACGACAGGTGACTTAATTCATATTTATCTAATGTAACCACATTATTACACTTTCCCTGTTCGATAGTGCTTGTGATTTTCAAATTTACACTGTCCTTTTGCTTTTAGAGTGGAGGATATGTGCTTGGGTTTAAAATCGACCCAGTAGAAAAGCTTCAAGACGCACTCAAAGAGATTAATTCCTTGCATAAAGTGTATTCTGCCAACCCCATATTTGGAGTGGATTATGAAATGGAGGAAAAGGTAGGTACTGTATACATGGACAGAATCAGACAATAAGTGAGTCTGCATCAGGAAGCAAACTAATTGTATTTTTTTAACATCTTTGTATTCTTCAGTGTTTTTTTTTTAATTCAACTAATGTTCTTACTGTGTTGTTTGTGCTGACAAAATTTTCAGCCCCAGCCTTTGGAAGAACTCACCGTGGAACAGCTTCCTGATGACGTGGAAATCGAGCCAGATGAGCAGACCGATGCTTTCACTGTGAGTAAACCTGTCTGCTTTTTTTTTAAACACTCATCCCTCCTGCGGGAATTCTAAAGCTGTCCGACTCTCAGAATAGCTATGAGCTAATGTTCCGCGGCATAACAAACAAACAAGAATCCATGTTGCTTAGTGCTCCTGTTTGTGTCGCTCATCAGCAACAATAACTTACTATAACAAGCAGAATATCTTGATTAGTTACATTATCTGTATTCATTACTTGTCTATGTGTACTGACTTACAGGCCTACTTTGCTGATGGCAATAAGGTAAAATGTCACTTTTTACCAATACATTTACAAAATAAACAGTTTCATAGTATGTTGTGCTTTTAAAAAACATTTTTTTATTTGAATATTACAGCAACAAGACCGTGAGCCAGTTTTCTCTGAGGACCTTGGCCTCGCCATCGAGAAGCTAAAGGATGGTTTTACACTTCAAGGGCTGTGGGAAGTAATGGGCTGAAATAAAATAAAACATATTTTTGTAGATTTGGTACTTGTACAGCTAATGGACATTTATTTATCTGTAGGTCAAATTTAAAAGGTACAGTTTGTGTATATGTACTTGTTTTAAATGTACAAGATTACATTTATTGTAGTAGACCTCCTTAAACATGTTTTTCTTGTAATATAAAAAATGTTTATGAACAGTTTTTATTGTTTAATAAGAATAAAACGGATCTAAATAAAAGCTGGAGATTAATTTCTTTAACAATGCATCAACAAATCAAGTAAGTGAAGGGAAACCATGCAAAGTACAAAGATGTACACGTATTTTAAAAATGGCACAGAAGATAAACTGTCTCCACTTGTAGCAGCTGTTTACTGACCCCGTCTGATGGTTAGGTGACTTCCCTTTGAATATCTCACTGCACTGTAGCTGTCATTGCTATCAGTGAATCATGTGTCAACATATAACTCTCTTCAGAGAACCACAAATAGTAGTAGATGTCAGACACAGAAAAGTAACAAAATGTGTTGTGCTTTTGATCTTGAAAATTTTTATATTTTTTCCTAACAGAAAGCCAAGAGTAGATTAAATGAAAAGTTCACAAGTTATTTTTGTTGTGGCAGGATAATAATGTTGGTGCTAATTACTGGCGTGACACGCCTCAGTTGTTTTTGCTTTATGGCAGCTGTGTTAGCTCTCCAACTGGGCCAACTTGAATTCTTCTTGGACTGGGCAGCTGGCTATATTTAGAGGGCCACAGTTATATTGAAGAGGCCAGCGACCCGGCTGCCTGTAGTTCCCTGTCTGCAGTGGCTAGGACAATCAGTAGTCGACTGCTCCTCTTCCATCCATTTCCTGCCCTAAAAGAATGGATGCCCAAGGCCTGAGAGAAGATCTCCGCCTGTTTCAGAGCACTCTGCTCCAGGATGGACTCAAAGAGCTTCTGAATGAGAACAAGTTAATTGATTGCATCATAAAGGTTGGAGACAGAAGCATCCCTAGCCACCGGCTCATTCTGGCAGCATGCAGTCCGTATTTCAGAGAGCTCTTCTTCTCAGAGGATGGCAAGGAGGTGGACAGAAAGGAGGTTGTTCTGGAGAACCTTGATCCCAGCATCATGGAGGCAATCGTGAATTATCTGTATTCAGCTGAGATAGACATCAACGACAATAATGTTCAGGATATTTTGGCTGTTGCCAATCGCTTCCAGATCCCCTCGGCGTTCACGGTTTGTGTGAATTATCTCCAGAAGAAGGTGACCAGGAAGAGCTGCCTTGCCATCTACAGGTTGGGACTGATGCTGAACTGTGCCAGGCTGGCAATGTCGGCTAGAGATTACATTGCTGATCGCTTTGAGGCCGTAAGCCAGGACGAGGAGTTCTTCGAGCTTGCTCCACATGAGCTTTTTGCCATCATTGGAGCTGATGCGTTGAATGTGGAAAAAGAAGAGGTGGTCTTTGAGGCTCTCCTGAAGTGGATCAAAAAAGACAAAGAAAAGCGCACAAAGTTCTTGGAAGAGGCTTTTGAGTACGTTCGTTTCCGTCTGCTTCCAGAGAAGTACTTCAAGGAAAAAGTGGAAAAAGACGAACTGATAAAAGCTAATCCGGAGCTTCTCAAGAAGACAAAAGTCATCAGGGACGCGTTTGCTGGAAAACTACCTGAGAAGAAAAAGGGACAAGGTGATGCTGAGGAAGAGGAGGGCGAGTTGCCAGGTTACCTGAAGGACGACCGCAGATATGGCATGTACGCCAAAGACATGCTTCTCATGATTAACGACACCGCTGCTGTGGCCTACGATAGCCAAGAGAATGAATGTTTTCTTGTAGCAATGGCTGAGCAGATCCCCAAAAATCATGTCAGTGTCACGTCTAAGAAGAACAATCTGTATGTGGTGGGAGGACTGTTTGTAGATGAAGAGGACAAAGGAAATCCCCTGCAGTGTTACTTCTATCAGGTAGAAAATCTCAATTGAAATAAAGTAAAATTCCATTTTTATTTTTTTTTTTAACATTTCTCGTTTTTAGCTGGACAGTCTTGCTGCTGAATGGACAGCTCTGCCACCCATGCCTTCACCCAGGTGTCTGTTTGGCATGGGCGAATTTGAAAACCTCATCTTTGCTGTGGCCGGAAAAGATTTACAGTCCAGTGAGTCTCATGATACCGTCATGTGCTACGACACTGAGTAAGTTCAGGACGTTAAATCTCTCAGTGAAGTCCTGCAGGAGGCGGTGAAGCCTGAACAGATCCTCTTCTTTGCTTGTAGAAAAATGAGGTGGACAGAAACAAAAAAGCTGCCCGTAAAAATCCACGGCCACAGTGTGGTCTCTGAGAACAGCTTGGTGTACTGCGTTGGAGGGAAAACCGATGACAAGTAAGATGGTGCTTTAAAACAATTCATATGATGTCAAAATGAAGTTTTATTAACTCTGCCTGTGGGTCATTTTGCCTTATTGGCTAAAGTAAAGCAACCAATAAGATGTTTGCATACAACCACAAGAAGTCAGAGTGGAAGGAGGTTGCTTCCATGAAGACCAAGAGATCCATGTTCGGAGCAGTCCTCCACAAAGGGAAGATTATTGTTGCTGGGGGAGTCAATGAAGATGGCCTGACCGCCACATGTGAAGCCTATGACTTTGGGACCAACAAGTAAGCACCGATTTTAACATAAATGTTGTTTCCATTTTATTTTTTAACTAAACATGGTCACACTGAATGACGGTTTTAATGTTTTATGTATTAGTCAGAGATCAGTCAGTTTTACCTCCAAATTTTATTTTAGGATTTAGAGTCCTTTTTTTGTTATGTGCTCACATCCTCATCATTATACTAAATTATTGAGCAAGAATTACCAAAGATTATTTCAAATGTTGTCATTTATTAAAATGCCATCAGGTCCTAAAGAGAATAAAGTATTCATCTGGACTTTTTGCTACTTAGTCATGTTGTTATCATGGCTCAACTATTTGTTGTTCAGATAGTTTTTTTTTTTTTAATTGGGTTTGGTGAAAGGGATATGAACAATTAATATTTGATTTGTTGTGATTAACTCAGTTTGGAGAAATGGAGCGTAAATCTAACCAGATTGATGACAAAGCCAATAGCTGCTGTTTTACAATAACGTCAACCCAAATAATTCATGTTGATTCATGTAAACTCTTGATTATCAACATTTATACAGCTTTCAGTTGTACTTTACATGATTATTCTGTGAGGTCTTATATTACTGCTTAAAAGGTCAAAAAGCTTTAAAAATAATATGTTTGCATGAATCTCCATGAAAGCTTAAGTTCATTTGGGGCAGCAGTGATACACTTTGCTCAACTGTTGGGTTGTCAGTCCAGTCTGAAATAATATCCCTGTTTAAAGACCCATCTACAACAGGTAAGATAATTATTTATAACCTTTTCACTGAACCCTACTTCACAAGATCCTAACTTTAAGTACATGTATTTTGTTCACCTAAGAAAGCCAAAGAAAACCTACGTTATTACAGACTAATAGATGGAAATGCATGTGTTTTGTTGCAGGTGGTCACCTTTTACTGAGTTTCCTCAGGAGAGGAGTTCAATGAACCTGATCAGCTGTGGTGGGCTTCTGTACGCTGTAGGAGGCTTTGCCATGGTGGAGAATGACAACAAAGAGTGTGCACCTACTGAGATCATTGACATTTGGCAGTATGTTCAGGTTTTTTATTTTCCATTTAATGTGAAGTGATTTTCTTAATGCTCACAGTAAACACTTCAGTAACACTTTTGTCTTCATCAGGTATGAAGATGACACAAAACAGTGGACCGGTATGATCAGAGAGATGCGTTACGCAGCTGGAGCCTCGTGCGTCTCCATGCGTCTAAATCCTGCTAAAATGCCCAAACTGTAACAAGATACATCTGCGTTATTGTTAAATTTTGTGTCCATTTTATTTAGCTGATGATTTTTGTCATTATTTTCCTGATAAATTAATCTTTAGTGAAACTGACTTTTTGTTCTTGCATGAAATTAAATTTTTAAGTTATTTTTATAGTGTGGTTTCTCACTACCAAGCTTTATAATATGGCAAATGAGCAAATAGTTCTACACACAAATGAAGCAAGATTAATTTCTATTTTTTGTGGGGAAAAAGAAAAAAAAAAAAAAAACGACAGAACAATTTTTGGTTTGCAGATGTATTGGCATTTTTTCTATTATTACAATGTTTTGGTCTCATTTCAGTAGATTTTTGGTTGTGCTTATCAATTGTCATTGCTCATATTAAAATATCATCCTCTAGCAGATTTGATATGTCTATTTGATATTTGTTTTATAATACCTAAAGAAATATTTAGCTCCACGTCATCGTTAAATGTCTGATTGAAATGGCATCCAAACAAAATTCCTGCACCAACATCGAATGCAGATTAAAATGGTAGCTTGGCAGAAAACAAAAAATACAGTGTTATACTTTAAAAAGTTCTTTAATACAAAAACACATAACAGACATTTCTGCTTAACATGAATGAAGTAGATTCACGTCAGCTTGTTTACTTACTTTTTTAAATGCCAAAACACTTTCTTTAGTCAGAGTGCAGAATGTAACACATCTGTCAGCATTCTTTAAATAAGAAAATTACAAAAAATAACTAACCAAATATCTTCTTTCTGAGATAATCTTTCCATGCATCGTGTGTTGAAAGCTCCATGGAATCCCACTCAAAGTGAGGAATCTGTCAAAATAAACCATCAGATGACAACATGCCTCACTGCCTCGCCAACGACAAAACTTACACAGCTACACGTAAATAAAACAAAAAGCTGGATTTAATTTCCTGCAGTTATTTTCTCACCTGTATAACACGGTATCCCAGAATCTCAAGGTGTCTTTTTCTCATCAAAGCTTCCCCTTTTATGTGATGAGAATTTTTGCAGAAAAAACGTGACCCAAGAAAGTTGATAGCAACACTAAAAAAAGAGAGCAAAAATAAAAAAACGTTTCTCGGTTGCTCTATAAGTTTTTCAGACTATATTCTTCACGTAAACATTGTATGTTACCACAATTTTACAATGACTTTAAAATGAAATGAATGCCATCTCTGTACAGAGACCAACAAACTCTGCTGTTCACAACCAAACTGAATATCTCTCAGTACTAAATCAGATGTGAGCAGCGTATGGCCCGTGGGCCAAAAGTGGACCTTGGCCAAGCTCCATATGGTCCCCAAATTTCTTAATTAAAAAGAAAACTTTTGAAAAAGTTTATTAAGCAAATTAAACTTAAGGAAGTTTAAATTAAACCTCTTTGACAATGACACCAAAACCATTTAGATCAAGATAGGGTAAAACTTTTTTTTTAAGTTGTTAGGCTTCCAGAACTAGACTGAACCCTGAAGACTCCAAAAACAAGCATATAACTTTTTTGTTGCTTATTTAAGATAATAAAGCCAGTTTAAGGAAAGTATGTTGTATACTGCTATAACTGTATTGGGAATGTTTTTTTTCCAAGCATGTTATCAGTGCTACAAGAAAAATATATATCTTCCAGCTTATCTGTCTTAATGAAATTTTCTATTTAAAAAAATGTTGTCCACCCCTGTACTAAATCAATCCATCTACTGTTGATGTTTTGTACAAGACATCTGGTACTCGTGCTCTGTGTTGTCAGAGCCAGTTTTGTACAAGAGGCACTTGAGCTTTACCAGTGATTAAAGTTTTAGTGTAGGGGTGCAAACCAAACTGTTCCTACCACTGAGCTCCTGGTGGCAGATCGTCTCGGATGTTTTTCGGTGAACCTGAATGCCTGAAAACATTTCCTTTGCTTGAGATCTGAGGGCTGCTTGGCTCTGAGTAGCATAATGGCTGCAAGTGTCTGTCCAGTTTGCATTCGAAGTCTGAAACGACACAATAAAAAGTGACTCCACATGTTAAAAATAATAAAACGGTTTCATGTTGGCAAAATGAGTCAGAATGTGAACAGGCTGTTGTGCAACAAACGTGAAAATATTGATTTTTGTTATATTTCTGTGCAATCCAAGTAATTAAAATAATCTTCCTAATCTAATTCCAAACCAAAGTTGTCTGTCAGGTATGTCTTCAGAAATAATCTTTATATTTTTAATCTTTTTACTTTCCCTTGAAACTAAACATATTTTCCGCTGATTGCTGTAGCACCAGGAAATCTCTTTGTATAATGTTTGGCATCAAGCTTGGGGATCCCCCTTTTTACATATACAGCAACAACTGCAGATGACATCACTCCAGAACAATAAAAATCCAGTTTTCAAACTGACACTCTTGTAAACAAAACTAGTTTGTTGCTAGCCAGGTAATAAAGTGCTTAATTTCAACAAGCTACATATAATTTTGAAGAAAAATTCCTCATTGTCAGTGATGGATTGGTGGTCATTGTCGCGGTCTCGTAATCTTTAGGCTGCAGGTTCGAACCCAGGTTGCAGAAAGAAAATGGGTGGGCATCAGAATTATATCTTGTTTTTCATGAATAATTGAAACAAATTATTGAAACTCTCAGAAATTGGGTCAAGATGGCTGCCATTAGCCAACTCACCAACGCAAACATAAAAATGGCTATAAATAATGCAGTCAATTTCTCAGATATCCAGCTCAAGTTTGGTGGAGTCATTCCCATCTAGGGTTGCAAAATTCCAGGAGTATTTAAAGTTGGACACTTTTCATGACAATTAGGGAAACTTCCTGGGAATAAACTTGAAATTTAAAATTAACCTTTATTTAACCAGGCAAATCCCACTGAGATCACAGATCTCTTTTGCAAGGGAGGCCTGGGCCTGAAGGCA
>JARVGQ010000309.1:19457408-19468253 GCA_031762355.1 Hypsolebias martinsi
GAGGGTACTGTGTTAGCTAACTGCTTGGAAATACAGTACTGTACATGTTTAAGGTACAGAATATACGCTGGTGTTGTCACGTTGAAAAAAACATGTAAAAAGCCGTTTACCGTTCGCCATGTGCTTTCAGTTTCGGGTTGCGTTCAAAATCCGGACTTACGTTTCGCCACGTGTTTTCAATTTCGGTTTACGTTCAAGTCGGTATACGACAGGGCCGTTGTAACGGAACTTGAACGTAAACCGAGGACCACCTGTACGATTGTGACAATACTGGACGAAAGTTGCGCTGCTTTAATTTTGGGAATACCCGACAAATGGTTCCCTCGTGTCAGCCTGTTTTATAACTTTTTGTTTGTTTGTTTGTTTGTTTTACAGAAGTGAAATGAATGAGACTAGAGATGAAGAAACAAAAGCTCCAAGGCGAGAAAGAAAGACCTCCAACGCACAAGATGAACACACAGATGAGAGTAAAAAAGACAAGCGTAGGTCTCATCGATCTAAAAGCAAAGAAAACGACAACGTACAAAAAGCAGACAAGCATAGCAAACACAAGGCCAAGAAAAAAGAAAAGTCTCGCAGCCGCAGTAAAAGCAGAGAAAAGAGTAGAAGGTCGAAAAGCAAAGAGAAGGCTAGCAAGCATAAGAGTGACGACAGAAGAGGTCGCTCAAGGAGCAAAGAAAAATGTGTTGATAAGAAAGAAAAGCAGTCAGAATCCGAGCAAAGTAAAGATGGACCTAAGGGTTATGAATCTGATAAAAAGCATGAAGATGCAAAACAAAGTACCGAGGAGAGAACGGTCAAAATCATCAAACAGCTGTCAAAGTCTAAAAGCAAAGAGCGATCATCTACAAAGGATGAGCGCAGATCCAGGAGCAGAAACAGGGATAGAGATGAGCCAGCAGCGTCCAAAGATCACGAAAGACGAGAAAAAAACAGAGGGAGAGAAAGAAGCCGAAGTAAAGACAGACGCCGCAACAGTGACAGGGAGGATCGGAGAGGAGGAACATCCAGGGACAAAGATCGTCGGTCAAGAAGTCCAGACAGGAGTAAGACCAGAGACTCGCACCGAGGCAGGCGCTCCAGAAGCAGAAGTTACAGGAGAGACCGCAGCAAAGACCGATCTTATCGAAAAGACCGAAGCAGAGATGCTGCCAGCCAGAGGAGACGACGACGCAGCAGCAGCAGCTCCGAGAGCGACAGAGCTGATAAAAGGAGGCGACAAAGGAGCCCAGATTCCTCAAGGAGAGCCAGGAGTTCCTCCAAATCCAAAGACAGAAGAAGCCCGGCCAGACCTGACAGTACTAAAAGTAAAAATAAAAACGATGGCAAAAAGAATCGGTCGAGCTCCAGCTCTGACAGCGACTGATGGTGGTTTTTATTGATACCCGTCTGTGAAATTATTTAGTCCTCAGTTTTTTGCAAAGCCAAGATGAGTCTGTCCAAGCTAACGCCACACTGGTAAGTTAATGGTTTACAGATAACAATTCATAGTGACTGTGGGGGCAGACCTGAACATTTAATTAAACTCTGCATAGATTTTTATTTTACATTTTCACAGTAAACCAGATTACCGTTTTTTGCACTATAGGGCACATTAAACAAAACAAAACGGATAAGTCAAACTTTATTCAGCTCATTCACAATAATCAAATAAAATCTGTTCGAGGTCAGTAAACACAACCAGAATCAATACATAAGGTGCACGTGATTATAAGGCTCACTGTTGATTTTTGTGGAAAACTGAAATATTTTAAGTGCGACTTATAATCTGAAAAAGACGGTAAAGATGGTTTAAAAATTAGTTTTTTAATTTTTTATTTGAGTTGTTTAGAAGCTCCTATATCAAACATTTTAATTCCTGTCAAGTTAATTTTACAAATGTCTTGCATGTTTTTCCCAGTTTTACTTTTTTTTTTTTTTTTTTTTTGATTATAAAATTCTTTGTCTATCACATTGCTACCATATTTTTATTTTTTACTGTACTTTTTATTTCAAGCGATAAAATGATGTTAGTACAAGTTGAACTACAAGTTGGTTATAAATATCTGCTGGAGTTGAGACAATTTAAAAAAAATGTTTTTTGTTTTTTTTGTTTTTTGTTGCTTTTAATACTCTGTACATGCTGAGTCCAGAATATGATTTGCATTCAAAACTACAATAATAAACAGACATTTTATGACGGAAATGTCTGGGTAGTCACGTTATTGTCTGGTAAATAAAAATGTTTTGAATATTATCACTGTTATGTTTACCTTTATTTTGATTCAATTCAAAATACTTTATTAATCCTAAAGAGAAATTAAATATATCTCCTGGTTTCATAAAGAGTTGTTGTAGATGATGGTTGTGAGCAGGAAGGATCTGCAGCAGTTGTCCTCACAGCAGATCTGAAGAAACTTCTGCAGATGCCAATCTGTCCACCCAAACCCAACGGGCCTTGGTCCTGGGCAGCAGGACCACCTGAATGTTGGGCAGAACTTCTCCCTGAGTGATGGCGACTCCTCAGCAGCCTGTTGAGCTCCTCATCATTACAGACTGCCAGCTGCAGGTGTCGGGATGATCCTGGTCATCTTATGAGCCATGTTTCCTGCCAGCTCCAAGGATCTTAGCCAGTCACTCGAGCGCCTCCGCCAGGTAGACGGAGATGCATCCATGGCATCTCCTTTATAACTCATTTGGAGATGTAGTTGTAATATTTAAGTTAAATCAGCTGCTCCTGGTTTAAACCACCTTGTCATGGTTACGCTTCATAACAAATGTCCAAAAGAAGGTTTTCAGTAAAAATCCTTCCAGCTGCACAGCAACTGATACCAGAGGAAGTAATCATCTGAAGAAAGCCATGTACATCCAGAAAAAAAAGGAATAGTTTTCAAAAGCAATAATCCAGAAATAACAGCAAGTAGCATACTCCAACATGCAGCCACCTGGAGCAGCACAACTCTAGAGCTCTGATACTAGTTTATTTAATAGTCCACATCACGTGTTGATCCACTGAACACTAAGATCTTTGTGAAGTTGGTCAAGTTTGTTTTCATTACATCATAGTGCTAGAACGAACTGGACATAAAACATATCAACAAAAAGTGATCATGTTACAAACCAGAACTATGATGGTGATGAAAATAAACCATAAATACTAATAGGACACACCGTCAGGAGAGAGTTTTTTTTATTATTTTTAATTGCAGCTGATTTAAATGAAAGTTCATGTAAATTCACTTAGACTTTGTAGAGAAATATCAACTGCTCGAAATTAATTTGAGTTTGTTAAATCTTACAAATTAAAATGTCCAAATTCAAACTGAAATCAGTTACCCGACGGGTCGATCTAAAATCTATGCAAGTATTAATTGAGTGATTGATTTTTAATCACACATTTTAAATTTGTACACATTTATTAAGATATTGGAACAAAAACTGGCCTGCGGTCACCATAAGAAGCCCAGTCGTGCCTTTGCCTCCTGGATATCTGCAGGCTGGTGCAGTTTTTTTATTTTTTCAGTAGTAACCGTAACACATTTGGGCATCTGAGCACCGGTGGAGTCATGGACGAGGTAGATGGGCCAACCTTCCCCCAAAAGACTGCACCCACCTCCAGTCCCTTTCCTCGCAGCTTTGTAAAGTGGGAAGACGTTTTTTTTAGCCTCCGCTGCTGCGCTGATGATTTGCTGTGAATACTGCTGAAACCTGTTTTCCTCTTCAGCGATGAGTTGTGCGGTCTTCGCTTCAAACTTGCGTTCTTCTTTCAGCCGCTGTAACCTGGCACTTTTTTCAGCCTAAAAAAAATATATGAATGACAACTGTAAAGTTTTATTTTCTCCAAGATGCCAATAACCAGAATTGTTTAAACCAATTGAATCCCTGCTGGAACTATAATTACCACGTGTGCAGCGTTAAAGTCTTGCTGTTTAATTTCTTCCTCTCTGAGTTTTTCAGCCTTCTGTTGTTTGTTCTCCAGGAATATCCTGTCAGCCTCCCTCTTTGCCTGCAGGGCATCTTGGGTTTCCTTCTTGGTGAGTTGGTCTCTGCGCTCCTTTTCTTTTCTCTGATTAGGCAGTTTGTGTTACCGCTTGATGCAACCTTCATGTCAGTAATGTATAATTTATACGTGCAGACGTTACCATGAGTTCCCTGTGTGCCGCGATCGACTTCAGCATCTCGGACTTCTTCTTCCTCTCCTCCTGTCGCAGCTGTGTCCGTTTTGCATCCTGCTCAGCCACAGCTTTGGCTATTCTCTGCTCCTCGGTGGCAGTTTGCTCCTGCTGCGTGACGGTCAGTTTGTTCAGGATCATCTCTCGGTGCAGCTGAGCCTCCCTGGAGAATAAATTAACATCAGTGTTCAAAGCAAGTTGCTACAAAACCTTAAAATCAGATCTAATGGATGATATTGTCTCCACCTGAACAACTCCTGCTCTCTTTCTTTCCGTAACTTGGTCATTTTTTGTTTGGTTGAGACAAAAAGTTTCCTTTGCTCTTCCTCAGCCTCCTGTTTTTCTGCGTCTTGCACTTTTATTTGGGCTCTGTTGTTGATGTGATCCTGTAAGCAGACAAAACGCATTGGCAGTTTAATGTGTGGTGAAACAGGGCTGCGCGTGCATGATCATCTTTGGTGATGGGACCGACCAGGTGAGCTTGCATGAGGTTTTTCTTCTGCTCCGCTTGTCGTTCTGACTCCAGTTTTTTCTCCCGCTGATGGAGCTCAGATAGACGCTGGATATCCTCTCCATCCTTCTTGATTTCCAGCTTCAGTTGCTCTTTTGCAAACTCCTTTTGTTGTATCCTGCAGAAAGCATCGTCATTTTATATTTAACTTGATATTTTAATCATTGCAGAAGGTGTAATTTCAAACTTTATTTTAAGACCTATGCCAGAGTTTTACACTAAATAATTTTATGATTACATTATCACTCTTTTGCCTTGGGCTGTGGGCGATAATCAGTGCTCACTAACTGTAAGAGATCTTACTGGTTTTTCAGGTCTTCTGCTGCAGCCAGTCTCTGAAGCTTCCTCTGCAGAGCTTTCTCCTGCTCTTGTTTCGAGGCTTCTTCCTCTTTGGTTTTTATCACTTCCAGGTACTTTTTGTCCACGTCTTCCGAGACCCTTTTCATCCGTTGCTTCAGCTCCATCTGAGCCTCCCTCTGTTTCAACACGTCGCTCAACAGGAGTGCACTCTGCAGAAGAAGCAACAATTAATTACCACAGCGTTTACGTGACATGTTGCATGTGAAACGCTTAACACTGACATGTAATCCTCTGACTCGGTCGGTTTGATAGTAATGCTGAGTCCTGGCCTTTTCGATGGCCTCTTGCCGCTTCTGTTCCTTAAAATTGTTTTCTTCTATTTCAATCTGTTTCCTTTCTTCCTCCTCCATCTGCTCCCGAATCTTCTTGGCTTCTAACCTCTTCTGACGTTTACTCTGAAACAGACATGTCCGTGCATCAGGTCTCTGTGCCCGCACGTGAAACCCAACATGATTTTAGCAAACTGCGTACAGTGATGGTATTGGACCACAGCTTCACCACTTCTTTTGACTGAAGGTGCAGGGCCTCTCTGTGTTTAGCCGCCTCTCTCAGACGCTGCTTTTCTTTATTAACTCCTCTCAGGTCATCTTGAACCTTCATCCAGTCAGTCTTCTTTAAGACAGTGAATTGCCGAAGATGTGGAGGCTGATTTATATTAATGCCTTCTTGTCCATCTCTCTCTAATATAGAGGGAATAATATAAAAAGTCCAGTGTTTGTTATTATTTTAGGTGAACTCTGAATACCTAAATGAAATTTATCACTTGACTCAATAATGCCTCATTAATTACTTGCTGGATCATTAAGTACACTAGGGGTTTTAGTTGCTGTTTTGACAGGTTGGACATTTTTTACAACCCAACCAGTTGGTGAGTTTAAACAATAACATGTGCCTTAAACATAAACTGACATGTTGAGGAGAAATATAAATTGCGTGTACAGTATTGTTAAAAAAAGACACAGGTTAGCATTTTGACCTTTGGCCTAAACTGAAAACTTGAACGAATAATTTTCTGTGCGTGATTTCTTTAACACTCACCACTTTTACAGACTCCTCTTCGACGCCCATTGACAGCCACCGACGCCATTTTAATACGTTCTTTTAGTGCCGATAATTCGCGTGAAACTATTTGGCTTTTGCGTCAAAAAACTACTTTCAGCCATTAACTGGATCGGCGTTGTGGACAGATTCAACCCTCTGGTATTATTAACCAATCACCAGTTTGACTTCAACCAAACCACCAATCACAATGCGTCATCCCGCCCACCCGGCGAACCTCCGGCTGATCCAATATAAATGATCGGCTCGGCGTCCCTGCGTTTGTAGGGATGTATCCAGGCAACGGGAGAGCCAATCACAGACCTCTTCTCTGAAACGTCACCTCTCAGCAGCTCGATTCTATTTTATAATAAATAGTCGAGGTAATATTTCTAACTATAACACATTTGGACTTCAAACATGCATACAACTCTTTAATTTTCATGTGTTGATGTGTGAATAACATAAACCCAATGTTTAATTGTATTTTGTAAGATGGTACAAAAATAAGTAATAAACGTTGCAAAGGCTGTGTGTCTAACTTAATCCTGGATATTTATAAATCTGTTTATAAGAGTATACGTGGAACAGTGTTACTATGTAAGAAATATGTAATTTAGACGATAATGCATACTTTTATTGCACACGTTTTGTATTTGTTTTAAACATTTTGGGATGAAATAAGCTGTGCTAAAGCTGTCATGGGGTGATTTTCAGACTCATTACAGTGTTTTTAGATTTATTTGTAAAGGTATAGGGAGTAAGGTCACATGAAATATTTGTAGAGAAATATGCTGCAAGAAATATACAACAATTTAGGTCAGAAGGTATTTATTAATCTCTATGTGTGTGGGGGGGAGGGGGCTATTTATTTATTTATGTATTTATTTTGTAAAGTAAAGTGTTTGTCTTTAATTACATAAATCAATATAAGGGTCTGAGAAGAATTAGGTTTCTGCAGTCAAGTGTGCAGAAGTGCTCCTCCGGAAAGCTTTTTTTAATAAAAGTTTTTTTCTGCAATTTGATCCACTTTAGGTGCCAATGTAACAACAGCTATGGACTTACATTATTAAATGTATAAGTTTATAGAGCCTATCCCAATGTTTTAAACCTGTTTGAAGGTGACTGTCTATGCATAAGCAATCATGACAGGGATTTTAGACTAAATTGAACCTCTACTAATGTCAGTTTTCTTTTCCAGTAAATACTCTGCTCCTAATTATTGACTGAAAAGCTTGATCACAACAGCTGGCTTTACAAGGAAGGATATAAACAGTCACCAGGATAGCAGTCATTTTGCACTTTAAACAGATGCAGTGACTGTGATAGATGTGATAAATGACTGAGACAACACAGAAGAAGGTAAGAGGGGCTGCCATGTGCTGCCTAATGAGTCAGGGGATGAGCAGCATCTGTTGAATTAGCACAGTCATGACCTAACTTACTGTTCGTAAAGGGAAAGTATGGTGGAAAACATGTTGCTTTTAGGTGTTTATGCTAAACTTCAACATCAATATTTTATGTCATTGTAGCACAGATTTATATGAAGGGAGATTAAATGGGGAATGTAGAGCCAAGTGCAGGCCATGCACATATAAATTGGTTGTGATTTATTCAAACGTGTCGTTCTAAACACTATCACGTGGATCGATGGCTACTTGGTTGCAAACACTCAGAATTCAGTGGGACTGCAAGAAACGAATTCTGCATTTTCTCACGAATTTCCATGTATTTGGGGTCACCATCTAGTCGCCCAACAGTTACGGCTCGATGAGATAACACTGAAGGGTAAGAATGATACCTGCTTACATGTCTGTCTCTAGTAACGTCAAAAAAGTTGCAAGGTTTTTTTGTTTGTTTCTTTCTTTGAAAAAGAGTCACTAGAGAAAGGCTATTCAATTGGAGGCCCGCGGGCCAGAACTTCAATCCAGCTCATCCATCCATCCATTATCTTTTATCCGCTCTTCCATTTTGGGTCACGGGGGTCGCCCGTACGGTGGCCGTGAAGCGCAAACACACCTACAAATAAGGCGAAACACTTGAACAAATTCTGAAACAAATTAACAAATAAGGCGAAACACTTTAACAAAGTCCAGAAAAAAATTAACGAATTCTGAAACAAATTAACAAATAAGGAAACACTTTAACAAATTCTGTAAGCCGGTGCCCATCTCCGGCAATCACAGTGTGAGGGGCGGGGTCAATTCGGCTCACTTCATTTAAAAAAAATAATAATAATATTAATAATTGGGTTTGGGTTCTGTTTATTGCATTTATGATTCAATGCAATAAAATAAACATGTTTTTTAAAGGAAATAGATCATTGTAATATTTGGTTTATTTACATAATGACTTTAATCGCTGGATGTCCAACCCCTGAGCTGCTGGCTTTCAGAAACTGTGGCCCCCTGAGCAGTTTTTTCTTATTAGCCCTGCACTCGAGGGTCTGAGTAGACCCTAAATAAAGTGATAACAATGGCTGTTAAATGATCGGTGTGGTCAGCAGCACTCAATTAATATTACCCATCTCTGGACTGTAAAACACTCAAATGTTGCGCTGCTGCCCGTCATCGTTGACCTGTAAACCCCTCTGAAAGGTTCTCAGCTGCTTTCACCCTAAACTGTGTGTTATGTGTACTCATACAGAGGAGCTGAGCTCATGGTTTGACTCCACTTGTCCTCTGGTTTAGAGTTGGTTTCTCCTATCAGAGTCATACAGCCTAAGGCTCAGGCCCCGGCCCGAAGACTTGCTGATTCATGATACAATGCGCCTGTGCAGTGAAGCTGAACGCAAATGGAGTTAGGACAAATCCTTAACTCCATGTTAACTTTTAAGAGACCTTTGGAGTCAGTTTCAGGTGACTGGAAGAGATTTTGCTGACCTAACTTGGGAGAATCCATGATTCAAATGTTCTACACTATTTTGGTCAGCTCACTGTTTGTCTTATTTAGGCCTCTTCTTTCCTCTGTGAAGATTTTCTCCACTTTTTTTTTTTTTTAATTAGGTTGCCTCTATTGTGCCTTCTGCACGTGACACTTCAGTTTTGGTTCCACCTTCTGATGCCTTTGAGAAATTTCAGGCTGTGACTTTATCTTGGCCGCAGTAGATCGATGGTAAGTTAAAACCTTCAGGTTCCCGCAGTGGCCCTGTCTAGCCTCAACGTCTTAAAGAGGTATTTTCCTCCGTGGTGCCATCAGACCTTGCAGCTCTTAACAGCAGCCTGTGTGCTGGTGTAGTCACAGATAATAATCATATTTTATTAAAAGCAATTGATTTTTAAAAAAATGCAGAATTTGGACCCTGCAGTCTTGTGTAAATTCAGATCCATTGCTAAACATCATTTTGTTTCAAGAATTCTAGAGAAAACAGTTTATGGTCAGTTGATGGACTTTTGGGAACGAAACAACATTCTTGAGGGTTTTCAGTGCAGTTTTAGCACTTTGCACAGGACTGAGTCTACTCTTTTAGGAATTTTCAATACAAATTTTTAGCTAATGATGGCGATTGTGTGGTGCTTGTGGACCTGCATTATAGTATCTGGTTTAGAACAGGAAGTGGATTTAGGATTGTGGCACTAGAGTGGTTCAGGTCCTACCTTAGCAGGTTGAACATTCTCTGTTGGCTTCAATGATTTCAGATCTGCTTCTGTCCATCATTATGTGTGGAGTTCCTCAGGGTTAAAATTTGGGTTCTCCTATACAGTATTTTATCTCTCTTTGACTCCATTTTCAGGAAGCATTCCACTGCTATGCTGATGACAGACAGGTTTATAAGTCAGTTGTTGAGGCAGTTGGCCAAGATAAGTTCAAGTCTTTCGCAGCAGTTGTTTGAAACAGTGATTCTTGACTACAGTTTTCTGGCCAATCACCGATTTCTAACAAGTTTTACCTGCCAATACCAATTTTTGTCAATTTTGTTTTATAAGCGACACTGTCAGGTGTTGTAAGGTCACAATGCACCATCAATTTTCCAATCTTATGTTATTGAAAAGCGTACTCTTGAACAATATCCTAGAACAATACAAACTTGCTTTAACTGGCCTTGAGGTATAATGCTCTGAAATATAAAAGAAGTTCAGACAATTGTTGTTAAAACTTAAAAAAAAAATCGGTCAAATCGGTTTCTCATGCAAGTATCGTCCGATTTCTGCAAATTAAGGAAATTGGGCCGATTTATCAGTGCACCCCTTATTCTCGCCTTCAACATGTTGGAGTCAGTGTGTCTGCCATCATTTACAGATGGCACAAAATGCAGTGGCATATGTATCTTTTACCTGGCAGAAGGAATTTTAATCACATTCCACCCGTTTTAAACTCTATCCAGTGGTTTCCAATCCACTTTAAATGAATTTTCTTTGCTTTTAAATCTTTAAGCTCCTCCTTATCTCTGAAATACATCCTGTTCATTCTGTTCTTGAATGGACCAAAAGATGTAAGCTCAGAGGGAACCGGGCTTTGGGGTGGTGGGGACAAAATTGTGGAGCCAATTGCCTTTGCAGATTAAACAGACACCCTCCTTATAGCTGCTTGTAAATCTTCACTTAAAACTCATTTATGGCTTTCATTACCAGTTAGAAGTTGATTTTTATGATTTGTTGTTTTGTTTTTTATTTTTTATTTTAATCTTAATTGGTTGTATATTTGTTTTATTTCATTGCACTGTTTGGCACTTTGTCCCACTGAAGGAGTAATAAATGGAGGCTAGCCAAAAATTCAACATGGCAGACTCACCCAGCTGCAGCGCATCAGTCATCAGCCAGCCGATCCGGATATAGAGCCCTCTGT
>JARVGQ010000309.1:19515811-19532838 GCA_031762355.1 Hypsolebias martinsi
TCTGATGGCAGTGCATCGAGGAAAAGGAAGGCCATCACCATGGACTTACGTGGTTTATGCGCTTGGTAAAACAGGTACGTCACATTTATTTACGTACGTTCTGACTTACGTCAAATTCAGTTTACGACTCCATGTGAGAACGGATCTCCGTCGTAAGTCGAGGACTACCTGTATATGGTTATTCGCATACATTTTTGTGTTTTTTTTTTTTTACAAGCTCAAATACTTTGTAGCAGCAGCAGCAGCTAATTGTAGCATTCAAGCATTTCAGTGCTATATTTCTGCCAAAATACCTGTTTAAACTGAAACTGATAGTGGTGTAAAGGTTTCTAATATAGAGTTTGCATGAATCGCTATGAAGTGCGTGCGTTTTAAGACGACAGCTACACTTTAATCTTGGCCTCGCTTGAATTTGTGGTTAGCTCATGAATCCAATTCGATTCAATCCCCCCCCCCCCCCAAACTGAGGTCATACAAAAAGTTGTCTACAACAAGTAAGAGATTAGTTGCTCATAACTCTTCCACAGAACCCCACTTTTCCAGTTGCAGAAAAAACTCTTTAAGCTTTAGCTTGAAATGGAAAAAGATATATACAGCTGCAACGTCTCCTATAGTTTTCTAAAGAACTGAACAACGTCTGCTTTCTTATCTTTAACAATAATCCCATGCATGTAAGAAGCAGAACTTTGCAGCTACCGGTGATGTTTATCAAACATTTGTTCTTATGAGAACAGAAGAGACGGATGCAGAGAGAGACACATTTAGATGTGTCGTTTTGCAAGTTCATTGGAAACCATTCAAAGCATCATTACACGTGTGCGCTCTGCTGAGCATCCTCTACGCTCGTTTGGTTCATTATCTGAAGATCACGTGACAATTTGGAGCTAAGATCACAGCTGAATAAAGGAAACTTTAACAAACTTACTCAGCATTTTTATCTCAGTAAGAAAAACATCACCAGGACTAACTGTTTATTTTAATAATGACATAGTTTGTTATTTTTGTTTGCCACCAAAGCCAAAAGCAGAGCAGTAATGCTTTGTCCATTATGTGTGCATGCGTTCGTTTAGCTGTACTGTTAGCAAAATATCTCACAAGCCACTTGATTTTAAACTCGTGAAACTTTCAGAAAGTAATCCAAGATGGCTGCCACAGTTTAACAATCTTAGCAAGCACAAAAATGGCTATAAGTAAGTTGATTTTACAAATACTGAGCTAAAATTGTGGGCAGTAGTAGCTGAAGGCTAAAGCATTATCCCGTGGTTCACCTGTCTGGGCGAGTGAGAACAATCAGTGCATTCATAAACAACGTCACCCTAACTCTAAACCTCCACCAAGCAGAGAAAATTAATATAAATGAGATCCACAAACGCAGCTTCCTTCTTCGTTCAATTAAAATGGAGTGAGATGAAGCGGAACGCTGCTGTTTGGTCCGAACAATCAAATTTTGAAATTATTTTCAGGAAATCATGGATAATGCATCCTCCACGCTGCACAGGAGGAGGATCATCTGGTTCAGGGTGTCTTGTTATGTGCCTGTCATTTATAAAACTAATGTTTTTAACCAAACATTTTTGGTTTTGTGTAGTTTGATGCATCTATTTATGTTTTATTTAACATACTGTAGAAACTTATTTCAAGCTCTAAATAAAAATTATCCTTTTTTTTTTAAATGTGACCTACAAAAAATGGAAATACTTCAGTGAATTTTACGGATAGAGCTAAAATGATATGCAAGTAGCTGATACTTCAATCACTAACAGATTACACGAGATATTAAAAATATTATGAGATATGCATAACGTTTTTATCAAGGTATGACTCATTTTGTTGTTTCTTGGCATGCCTCTTTGAAAGATGTCGAAAGGCAGTGGCACCAAATCTTTAATTACATTTATGTATTCCAAATGTCAGATTAATCAACAAATAAAATGCTGATAATTCAATATTTCGTGTGAGTGCCTTTTCTTCCACTTCTTTTACACGCTTGCAGAAATTTGTTTGGTGATGTTGTTATCGGGGCAACTTTCTCATAGAGCAGCATTCAGAGAGGAAGTTCACACTTCTATTTTTACTGGTTAAAAAAAAATACATGTCATTGTCACTCGTTTACTCAACACAGCTAACATCCGATTCATGTCACGCTGCCATGCCTGGAAGATTTCAATTTGTTTTTTTTCACGTTGCAAGATTGTGCAAACTTTAAATGTGACAACTTGTTCATCCATCCAGGTTTTTCTGAGGGTTTGACCTTTTTTAAACTCGGTCAGACACACTCAGAACTACAGGACCTGTTTTTGCTTAAATGTCAAAACAACAGATCCAGTTCCATCTAATCAGAGTGATTTCTTATCAGAGCATCTCACAGCTGCTCCTCAGCCTGCCGGCTCCTGTTCATACTTCTACACATCCAGGCTCAGCTATGGGCAATGGGCACTATGGTTGCTTGGTGGTTAGCGGCATTGCTTTTTGTCTCACCTGCCCCTCTGGGCTGCTCAAACCAGATTATTTGCTGTGGTCTGGCATCATTGCCGGGGATTCTTGGGACGCTACTGTAAAGTTTGATGTTTTGAAACGTCTCTAGCTTTTGTTAATTTGCTCTGCATCCCTATTTCAGTTAATCCCTCCTATTTTCATTAGAAATCAGTGGAATGTGGGTGTGGCTTTAAGGTACTGTTCTAATAATCAATTCAAGCTGGAAAACCTCTAGAAGTATTCAAAGGTTAAACCAGATGACATTCTGATTTCAAGGTACAGCGCTGCATTAAAAAAAAAAAAACATTTATCCATCCCTACAGTTTAAATACCTTTTAATAAAATCCCATAGACAAAGCTGTTTTTATTTGTTTTTCCTCCTTCTGGTAACATCACTCCCCCTCTTCTTCTCCGAGCCTTCATTTAGTTGTGCACAGAAGCTGAGGGAGGGGTATTACAGCAAAGGTGTTGGTAGGAACATTTTTGTTTTCAAATTAAAAACAAAAAATAAGAGTTTTCAAGTTTTCGTTTATTATTGTAATACTGAAAAAAAAACGGGTAATTTTTGCTCAAGTTTATTTTATTGTCAAAATCTCATACTGGCCCATGATTGATAGTCATACACAGGGTTTTTAAATATACTTGAATATGGAGTTTGGAAATCATTGCCTACTTTAGTTTCTTATTTTGTGCAAAGTAATTGGTATTACAGCTCAATCAAGTTATTAAAGCTGTACTGTTTTATTTTGAATTCATATTCATAAAAAAAATTATGCAGAAAACACTCTGGATATAGGAAATGAAAGCAAGCAAATTTACTGGGGTGGCTATCACCCCCGCTGGGCCCCCTTTGGTGGCACCCCTGCATTCAAGCAGGACAACAACCTGAACATGCAAATATAGAGTTAAAGTGCTGTATTTAACAGAACAGACTTACCAGCAACACATTTTTAATAATTTGTATTGATTTTTTTCTTTATCAGTCAGCAACATACAGTCAATATAACTTCCTGCTTTGTCTGGTCAGCAGTCCAATGTGCACATGAACAATAAAAAAACACTAAACCATCAGTCAGTTGGAGCTCTGAGAATGATTTTCTTGTAAACTTCTGCAAATTATACAGCCACATTTACATTACAATTAAAACCATTGTTTCTGCACTTGATTTTTTTTTTTTTTTAATTCACCATCATCAGCATCACTGAGGAAGAAGCTACAGTGAATCAGTTTTAAATTAGTTTAAAACACTTTAGGCTCTGGATGGTTACAGCAACTTGAATTTAAGAAATACTACAGCTCAACTTGTGGAAGTCAGCTCAGAGGAAAGACTGATCCAATCTGTCCAGACTGAGACAATAAGTTTAACGTAAGAGGGAGCAGACTGGACTGGGGAGCTTTTCAATGGTTCATCAGGTGTGTCTCCCAACCAGTAAAGATGTTCGAGCACTCACATGACTTGATCCGGGTTGATTTGTCGGTGCAGGGCGAGGGAGAAGCCGAAAAGAGAGTCCGGCTCCCCGTTTTTCCTGAGGACATGAGTCGTGTCCAGGTTGAACCCGAGCACCCCGCTCGGCTCCAGAAGATGGATCAGAAGTAGCAGAAAAGCAGAGGATCCTCCCTGCAGCAGCATGGCAGCGAGTCCAGCAGATCCCAGGAACAGCAGGTCCCGCAGATAAAGTGAGAAGACCTGCAGCCGCTACTTTAATAAAGCAGGTCCCTTCAAGTGCTCTACAGCACCACCTGTGGCCATTAGGCGGAACTACAGCCCCACAGGTGAGACTGCTGTAGCTGCAGCTAACAAATAAAAAAGAGCAATCAAATGATTTAATTGTTAAATAATTATTCATTTAAGATGCACAATGCAATGTCATAAACACTGAGACAAACAAAACATAAAACAAGAAACAAAATGCACATTTTTTCCCTCACATCAGTGGTTAAGGTGTACCCAATGTAAACATTTGTAAGGAAAATGTGTGACCCAGCTGCCAACTATCAAGAGGTTTTTAAACTACAAAACCAATTGAAGAGGCTACAAATAGGTCAGCAATAGCAATGTCCATAGAAGAAATGTTTAGGATTAAAAAGTCAGACATCTATATATAAAACGTGCTCTTTCTTCTCAAACACCAACCCTGTCTGATTCTGTCTTATTTGTGTACTGATAGACTGCAGCCAGCTCGGTGTTGGTGAGTCTCATGTCCATTTTTTATGGTTCTGGATAACTTTTTGTGTTTATTTTTATAGTTTGCACTTTTATTGGAGTAGTACAGCGAGCTAAACTAAAAAATATATATGAAAATTATCTCATTTGATGTTCATCCAGAGGCTAGTTCTGCTGTAGGTTTCTTTCTGTTCAAATTGTTTCATCCCCAAGTTGCCAACCTGAGATGTATTTTGTTGTGAACAAATGATGTAATATACAACTCTATATATTTACTTGTACCTTTTCATTTGTGATTTGACAAGCAGAAGGAAAATAAATCCTGTTTTCAGTACCAGCTGTCTACTGGTCCGTGTTCTATATGAATTATTAATCATGTATTGAGCTGTGTTTGACATATTACTTAAAACTTTCCTAATAAATCTGTAATCCTCCTACAGCATTTTAGTAAAATAGAATTAGAATTTACTCATTTAGTAATTAACGATGAAAACTGTTTTTTTTAATAAATAGCTGTATTAAAAAAACATATTACAGTAATATTCTTTATGTGTGTTGGAAATACACAGTAGCAAATTAAACCTTTACACACTTACACATATTTTCTTAAACTCACATAGGCTAAAATTAAATCAAAGTTACCGTATTTTTCAGACTATAAGGTGCACTTAAAATCCTTTAATTTTTTTCAAAAATCAGCAGTGAGCTTTATAATCCAGTGCACCTTATAGTCCAAAATATACAGTAAATATTACATATACACAAAAAAGCAATGTGATACAAACATCTTAGGTTTTGTAAAATGTGAACTTTGTGTTGCACATGTTTACTATGAACAAAAATAATTTGTATAATTTGTTCAGCTCCTGTTCGTATAATTTACCACAAATCAGACGATAAACTCAGGAGGTTGTTTACTCGTGTTAATTGAGTGGATGCTCATAAAGTGCATGTGTTTACATCAGCTGGACAAACAAACCTCCTGACTCCAGCCACACCAGGAGACGAGTGGCTAACTAAGGTTAACACCCCCTGAATAATGGCCATATAGCATTAGACTGTAAAAACTGAAGTGTTAAAATTAAACAGAAATGCCTGTTCTGATCAAATATGTATTCTGCTGATAAGTGATTTATGACTGGGCGAAAAAAAATGCAATATTTATGTATGCCATTAATAGGAACACCTGCTGATGCTCATAAATAAATAATTACTCTGCTGTTATGAACACTCCAGTTAACGCACAGGCTTTTGTCCTGACATGTTCTGATTCAGACACCCAAAGTTCAAATCACAAACACACCCAAGCCCCAGAAAACTGGACTTCAGCGTGTTCCAAGTTGAAGATGGGGGTTGTTGTGTATCATCTTCCAGAACCTGAAAGGAATGTCAAGCTGCTCCTTCATATTTCATGCACAGTTGTCTCAGGGCTGGTGCTGGATGGTGGCGTGAAGTTTGATCCAAACTGGGCCGCAGTCGCACAGCGGAGCACGACACAATGTGGGCATTGTTGGGGTTGGAAAGACCAGTCGGTGTGTGTGTTTGTGTGTGTGTGTGTGTTGCTTGGCAGGCGGGGACAGGGTGCATGAGTGTGTGTGTGGGTAGATGGGTGCAGCAGGGTCTTCGTCACATTCCTAATTGCAGCAAAAGACCGGGGTTGGTTCTGGTGTAAACTATGTGAAAGGCATCTCTGTTGCTGTGGGTTTTCTGACAGATGCACCAGATATGAAGACATCGTGATGTCACCCATCTTTCCTGCAGCACTCCCTCTCATGGAGCTCATACAGGCAGACTTTTTATTTGTTTTATGTCACAACTGGTAACCTTACAGCTCACTGAAACAATACTTCAAAAATACGCCATTTCTTATTTGCCAATAAAATTCACACGGGCTGATCAGATGGATAATGAAAGAAAAACAAAATTTAGGCAGAACTCTACGTTACTTCCTGATCTGCACCATTTGTTACATTTTGAATCATGAAGGACTCTATGGGAGAAGAACCAAGAGCTCCATTACTGACAGAAAAATACACAAAACCAGACTGGAACACGTCAAAATGCGTGTTGATGAGCTCAGAGGTTTCGAGACATAACTGGAGAATCTTGGCCTCTCACATCCTTTGTTGTTGCGGATGGGTACCTACAAATGTATCTATGTGTGTAAATACTGTGTGCGCATGTGTTCATTTGTCTGTCTGTTAGCAAAATATTTCATAAACCTATGAAAAAGTTTTAAGAACACTTCCAAACAATGATTACGCAATGTATATTTACAACTGGTTATATTTTGGAGTCAACCCAATTCAAGATGTCACAATTATTCAGTTTCAAGCACAGGAAATGTCTCAGCTCCGTCACTTTTACATCTATTGCATTAAAATCTGGTGTCTCCATCACATAATCTGTGCACTAACAAACCTCGAGAACTTTTTGTTTAATACTCTGACATGCAAGGCAGTGGGCAGTAGAAGAAGAAGCCTTCAAGCTTAGCAGAAATTCTCTTTTAAACCCTAAAATTCTAAATATATTAATGTATTCATTTAGTCACTTAAGTAATAACATGCGGCATTGAATTAAAAAAGTCAAATAAGTTGGTATAATTTTGACTTTCAATATTTAATGTAGTGTTTTTGTTTAGGACTTGCTTTCAACACCAAGTCTGAGGACAAAAAGAGACTTCTTTATTATGACTATTTATTAGGAAACATTATTACCGTAGCTAAATTATTTATCAGCTTTTTGTTAGTAGTAATTAATTATTAATAATCAATTATTATCAGCTATTATCAGCTAATTATTTATTAGGAAACATGGCAGTTCTTTCAAGATAATATACAAAAGGCAGATAACGTAAATCTGCGTTCTTTACTTTATTTTGAAATTTTAACTCAAGGGTTTACTCTACAATCCTTGAGGAAATACAAAAACATAACCATCAGCTAATAGGTCACATCATCTTATTAAACATAACATTTTTAAAATGCAGGCACTTATTTTAGGATAAAATTTGCAATTATTATAAAGCTGAACTTATTGGATTTTATGGTTGTTTGTGTCTTTCAGCATTCAAACAATGCAGTTTAAAATTGTACCAAAATATCAAGAAGCACGCAAAAGACAAAAGAATAGAATAAACAAGTCAAATAAAAATACAGACATTTAATAAAGAAAGGAATAGGAAATGTTGCATGGCAGTGCAAACTACTGTGAAGAAGTTCCCAAATTTAAAGTGAATCAAATTAGCGAGGAGCAGAAATGTCTCGTGGAGCATCGTGGAGCCAGCCTTGACTTTTTTCTTGCTGAAACCCAAACAAATCTGCCCTTGAGATGTGTTCAGACCCGTGCAATCCAGCGAGCAGAAAGTCAATAAAAGTCAGCAGAAAGATCCCTCCTCTGACAGGGGGGAACATTCCCCTCCCTGTTCAGGAGAAGAGGTGCCTGGATGTGATAACAGAGGTTGTGTCTGCATCAGTGGCTGCGTAAAGCTCTGCAGTGAACCTCCCTGTGTGAAAGTTGGAGCAGCTGATCCTGGTTCTGTTGTGACAGTGCAGCGGCCCTTTGTGAGGAGACCATCCGCAGTAAATCTGCTCTACTCTTCTCACACAAGAGACACTTCCTTTTATGGCTCCTGGGCAGGGGGTGGCTGATGGAGGGGTGGCAAATTAACAATGAAGGGAGTGGGACTTTGCAGACCTTTCTGGATTATTTTCCTGACCGGGCCATGCAGATGACAAGGGGCATTCCTTTGTTCATCCTGGAAAAACCAGAAAACATTTCTGCTTCATTGTTGCTGCTATCATTGGTCACAACTTATTATTATTGTGTCTGACATTTTACACAACTGGCTCATTGTTTCCATTAAAACACACATTTTTTAATGCTAGAAGCTTTCATGATCTGGAGCACTCCCAGGGATTTCTTCATCAGACCAAGGCTGAGCACTAATGTCTTTAACGAAACTCAAAGGAAGTAATCATTAGCTGTACATTACAACTGATTAACTTTTGGAGTCAAGATGGCCGCCACAGCTAATACACATAATCTACCCCAAAATAGCTCTTCTTCAATGTATTTTGCTAAAATGTGGTGGTAGCTGACAGTCATTCACAAGATATTTTACAGGTAATGTTCAATATTGCATGGAATTGCAATTAATTTATCAAGTTTTAGCAAAAATAGCTGTAATTAACTAATTAGCCGCTCATACTATTTCAGAGAACCAAACTTCAAAGTGCCTAAACTCTTCTTTTAAAGCTTCATTTTTACTTTTCTCACCATATCTGAAAAAAAAATGTGAACAGCAGCCACTTCCCCCACAGGTCTCCCCAATAAACATTAACTCTTGCATCTGTTATGATCTCGACGCAGAACACTTCCTTCCAATTGTTACTGTGTGCCTGCGTTTGTCATTAAAGCTCTCGTTGTTAAAAATAACTTCTCTTAAGGGGAAAGTAATCACTGTGACTAATTGTGAGGAAACGTATGCCCAGTCATGAACAGCCCCGCTGAAGCTTTCCAACCCCAGTGCTCGTGTCCGGAGTGAGAAGAACTCAACCTTTCAAACTCAGAGGTCAAGAAACACTCGCTAGATCATTTCCACGTTTGCACGAAACACGTGGAGTGAACACATTCAAACGTTTTATCTGCTGACTCTGCATTGTGAGATTAAAACCAAATGGAAACAATGGAAAAATGAACGAAACACCTGCTGTTGCTTTTAATCGTCTGCAAGCTTTTTAAGACAAAAGTGGACAAACTTGCAGTAATACAGAGCCCGAGAGCTCCGACTGACTCAAATCACTCAACTGAAACAGGAACCTGCTTTTATTTAACATAAATAAATGCAAACAAAGATTCTAATATGGCCGAACAACCATGTAGTGCAGCTGGAACATTATCATTATGGTACTTCTGTGTGTACTTTTTACTTTTTAATCCTAACTAATTAGAACAATTGTGCAAAGTGGTTGGTCCACTGTAGGAGAGTACTGCTTAGTGGGGAAAACAGTTTGTTTGAGACTCCTCGTACGGATGAAGCCCTTCGGATGGAGGGCGAAACGTCTCTCCAAAAAAACAATCTGGAACCATTTTTAAGACAGGGTTTCATATATTTATTTTCAAACTGATAGTACACTAACTCACTTAATGTACACAAAAAGTACTTTACCGTCATCCAGCTGTTTAGAGATTGTCTGTGATAGTTCATATCTTTTAAATTGGTGTTTTAAGGTAATGAATAAATAACAAATAAATAATCTGTGCTGCTGATCTCAGGCTGCTGATTATCTCATGCTGTTGTATTCATTCATATCTATCTGCTCACCACAAACTCATGTTCGGGCTGCTGCTGTTACGCCGTATTGTTTTCATTATTAGTGTTTAGATCTTTTAGCGTACTGTTTGGTGTTTGTTCAGCATATATCTAAGTTTATATCTTAGATACATATATACTGTACTCTGTTTTTAAATTTTATATTTTGCTATTATTAGGTGTAACTGAGACCCTGTGTACACAATTTCGCGCCACCTCATGTAACACGTGATGGAAACAACAATAAAGTTGACTTGAAATTGAACCTGAAAAAACAAAACAATATCTTACCTGTTGTGGATAGCCTTTTGAACAACATCAGTTTGAGAAAAGGAGTCTGATTCTGACCAGATCAATGAGTTAAACATTAATCTGTGTTGGACCAGGTCCTGCTGCAGTCTTTAAAAATTCCATTCTGAAAATTTTCACAGCACTCCACGCAAACATTATTTTATAAACCATTGTCAGTTTCAGATTGTGTGGTTATTTACATAGAAAACTACAGTTATTTGAAGTAGCATTTTTTTCTCATATTGTTGGTTAATGTGTCCTTAATAAAAAATTTGAAAGCAAATCAGTGTATGGCTGCAAACCACCATGTGTGTTTGTTTATCAACAGAAACAACCAAAATTACTGAAAATTGGTCAACAAGGTGGACATCCACAAAAGAGCCATTATGGATGAAGAAGTTGGACCATTTGAAAGTATTGGTGCATAATAATACCGTACTCATATTTGTTGAGTAAAATATGCAGATAAAAGTGCTTTGTTTACGTTGATTGCGTACCCGCATTTCAGCATCATTACTACTGGAGTAAACTCTTTCAAATTGGACCATTTTGTTATAGTCCAGGATAATCAATCTTTTGTTTGATTTCACATTTTGTAATACTGTACATACCTTGAAAAACAATTAAAATGAACCCTTTCACAATTAGGAATTAGTGTTTAAAGTGTAGTTTTTAATGCATATCTTCAAATAAATCAACTTTAAAATTAATTTGCCTTAAAAAAAACATTTTTAGGTAAAAATTCAAATTAGAAAATACACTTGGGTGGCATGGAGGCTCAGTTAGTAGAGCTGTTGCCTCTCAGCGAGAAGGTTCAAATCCCAGCCGGTGGCCTTTCTGGGTGGAGTTTGCATGTTCTCTCCGTGCATGCGTGGGTTTTCTACGTTTACTCCAGTTTCCTCCCACAGACCAAAAACATGCATGTTAGGCTGATCGGTGACTCTAAATTGTCTCTAGATGTGAGTGAGAGAGTGAATGTTTGTCTCATTTGTCTCTATGTGTCTCTGTGATGGACTGGAGGCCTGTCCAGGGTGTCCCTCACCTCTTGCACAGTGACTACAGGATATGGGCATCAGTGACCCCCATGACCCAAAATGGAAGAAGCAAGTAAATATGATGGATGGATGGATGGATGGATGGATGGATGGATGGATGGATGGATGGATGGATGGATGGATGGATGGATGGATGGGAAAATACACAATAACATTTTGCACATTTAAACTTCTTAAAGTTGCATCAAGATTAAAACACAGCAAAACCTTCTAACAAGGTCTGAAAGCTGCAATAAATTACATCATATTCGGTTTGTGTAAACCATTTGTGCAATTCTACTTATTCAGACATTAAAGCAACAATTATTTTACGGTTTGCAGTAAATGTTACGTGCAAGAAATCAGCAGATATGAGTGAAAAGGAATGCATTCCTTCCATGCAGCCTTGCAGAGAGAGACCACCCTCACAAAACAAAAACAACCAGAATAATCTTTGCCTAAAATCTTTAGGGTACAGTAAGAGGATTCTTGTAATCCTGGTTTGGTGTCCTGCAGTCTTGTCCACAAAACCATCCCTCTTATCACAAAAAATAAAGAAATAAAAGCCCTTATTTTGTCACGGATCTGCAAACAAAAAGCATTCAGAGGAGAAAATCTGGGTCCGAATGATAGCAGAGAAATGTTTGTACTTTCATTTTTTTAATCATATAAAACAAAAATAAATGAACGAGTATGACTAAACCTTCATGAACACAACAGCAGAACACAAGATGCACATCAGAGGAGCTGTGGCAGCATGCACGTGCTGTGAACTGTGCACGCCACTGCAGTAACTCAGTGTGTGCATGACATCTTAAAGATCCATGTTTTTGGCTGTCATATAAGCTTGTCCAGTAAAAACAGGACAACAGACACCCACGATCAATAACGTCTCAGAAATGCCAGAGTTTTTTTTATCTTTTAGAGCAACTTCCTGTTTTGTGCACTTTGAATTCTCAAGACAAGTTGTCAATATGAGCCAGCGGAGCCGTTCTCGGAGCGCGCTTGTTCTCTTCAAATCATTTGAAAACTGCAGACAGTTTAAATGGTGCTGGCTCTGATTCGTTGTTGACTGACAAAGATACTTACATCAACTTATTTTAACAGCAACTTTTAAAAAACAACAACAAGAAATCATTGCAATTAGGTTTTTTAATGTTTCTTGGTGGCACACTTGATTAATAATGTTGATATGACACCTCTGTCCCATCATAGAGGCAAAAAAGGCATTTTAGTATTAATTGATTAGGGACAAAAAATATGGTCATACGTTGTGACATATGCGATTACGAGTGAAAGAAACATAAAATGTATGTTTGTTTTTCTAAAATGATGATGCACGTTTGATCGTTAAATAATGGATGGATGCTTCAATATGCTTTTTAGACTATTGATGAAACAGCAGCAGAAAAAAAATCAATTACAATATTACCAAAATTTCCTGTGAAACTTGTTGAAATTAATAATAAACTTTAGTTTAAAGCTGTTTTATGAGTGAAATAATGATGAGGCAAGAGAATATAAAAAGAGCATTTTCAAAATGTTGTTTTTCCCTGTCATTTTCACATCACTGAGCGCTCAAAGATTTTAATTTCAAATGTTCTGCTAGTTAGCAACAAAAACATTTCCAATCAACTTAGCTGACATGAACAGCATTAAAATACAAAGATAACAAACGGAGGAAATGAGAGTGAATGGAAATATATTTACTTAAAGGAGTGAAAGAAAAGTAAAAACTGTTATCTATTTATTATTTTAAAACTGGCCTTTCGCACACTGATGTTGTTTTTCATGTGAATATTTCAGTATTTTAATGTTTTTTATATGTATGTGTTGCTTGTAACTGTTCGGTTTCCTTAAATAAAAGTATTAAAAATTATTATTTACAAAGGTGTGTATGGTGCACTCGGCAGAGAAGGTTTGAGTCGTGGTGAATACATAAAATATCTATATTTTCATTCAAATTCAAATATACTTTATTGATCCCTAAGGGAAATTAAATGTTGTAACTCTTTTCATTAAGAGTTGTTATAGATACTGATGGTGTAGGCAGGAAGGATCTCTTGTAAACTTTTGTCCCACAGTGGATCTGAAGAAAATGGCTGCAGATGCCGTCCGATCCATCCACCCAGACTCTGCCACCATACCATACCATACCATACCATACCATACCATACCATACCATACCATACCATACCATACCATTTTATTTATAGATCACTTAAAACAGCAACAAGACAAACCAAAGTGCTGTACAAACAAACAAACAAACAACAGGCAACTCATAGGCAACATACACAATGAAGTACAAAAAAAACAGAATACAGTATAGACACAAAATCATTGCAGACAACACATACAACGACCAACCAGATCATCTGGTGCTGAGCTGGCCTCTCAGTTCCCTCGGGTTGCAGGATAGCCCAAATGCCAGGCATAACTCCTCCCAGAGTGATGGCCATTCCTCCCAGCAGCCTGTCGAGCTACTCGTCGCTACAGGCAGCTGGCTGTAAGTGCCGGGAGACAATCCTGGTCCTTCTGCTGTCATGAGTCACATTTCCTGCCAGTTCCAGGATCTCAGCAGTCAGCCACTCACAGCTGCAAGGTAGACGGGAATGCATCTACAGCTCCTCCTTTTCAACTTGCTTGAAATTTGGGGATATTAATCAGCAGCTCCCGGTTGTTAAAAAAAAAAACACCTTGTTGTCATGGTTACGCATCATAACAAATGTCCAAAAGTTTAAAAGTGTCAGTAAAAAAAAAATCCTTCCAGCTGCTCAGCATCTGACAACACTCGAAACAATCGTCCAAAAAAATGTGATTTACACCCAGAAAAAGAGGAATTAAAGTTTCCAAAAGAAATATCGCAGAATGAAAGTAACAGAGCTACTCCAACTTGCAGCCACCCCGACTGGCGCAATTCTAGAATAGTTATTTGTTCATTTGTTTATTTGGTAGGAGAATCCAAACCTAAGTGATGGGGAAAAAAAAGAACTGCCTTACTATCAACACGCAAAAAATAAAACCCAAGAGCGTCAAACTGACAAGGAACAACTCAAAACCAGAGCCAGGCAAAATGCAGACGAGAAAATAAAGTGACTGTAATAAAATAACCCTCCCACCCCCACCGAAAAAAATTAAGTTATTGTAAACTAATATAAATTTTAAGTATATTTTTTCTGGGAGTGTAATTAATTAGAAAAAATAGTTTGAATGTGACTCCATCTGGGGAATTTTAGCTCTTTGTGACTCGGCAGGTTCCTGTATGATACTTTGTGACACCACACCATTCTGCTCTGCACTTCATGAATACAATGGACTGACTGAATCCTCCATAACTGAGATTTCGTTCTGCAGAGCAGTTTCAAGTTTTCACTGACGCCGGATGATGATTTATTGAAGCATCAGTCTGAAGCTCAATATGCTGTTATTCTTACTTTATCTTTGTAATGCAACAGAAAGTGGTGATTTTAATTGTTATGGGAAAAGCTTCTGAAAGTGTTTTCTGTGTCTGTGGAGACGATAAGCTCAGATGATGTCAGCATAGCTCAGTCTGCGATTGGAAACAGAAAAATGATAACAAGACACAGGTGTTGTACAAATTCCGAGAAACACGTGGAGCTGCAGGCGAACAGGAACAGCTAAATTATGACACTTCAGCGTTTCTGGATTTTGACTTCTTGGGAATAAAGTTCAAAACAGTTTGGCTGTTTCAAAATCTCTCTCTCCCTCTTTTTTGAACAAAAATACGAACACTTTTCTTTTGCTCATGTTTTTCACAAGCTGAACTCAAAGATTTAAGACTTTTTCTGTGTACACAATGGGCCTTTTTCTCATCACAATTTTGTGTAAATCTCTTTCTTCTCCTTTACCGAGATGATCCATCACCTCACAGGTGTGCCTCAGGCTGGCTTTAGATGGTTAATACACAGTTTGAATAGAACTGTGTTGTAATGAAAGAGGAGACAACAGTTAAACTCATCTGCTTTCATATAGAAAGTACAAACTTTTCTCATTCTTCTACTTCTACAGTCTCTTCTGCCCTATACGCTGTCACAGCAGCGCAGAACTGAACATGAATGGAGAAAACCAAAGAGCACAACAAACTGTCCCTTCTGTCTTGAGATGGGGCTACAGCCCCGAGTACCCAGGCCTAACCTTACCATCACATTCAGCATCATCATATAACAATGTGGTGCTTTCGAAGACAAAAGTGTGCAGAATTTTTCATTTTGAGTGGATAAAATTAATAAATGAGATGAAATGAGCATAATAATCAATTAAAAAAAACATAAATGTAAAGATCAATCAATAGCCCCTGGTGCTGACTGGAATCCAGTGGCATCCAAGCAGTCAGGAAACAAAACTTTGACAATCTCTGGTGGTTTCAGTGAAGTTATAGTGCTGGTTCCTGTAAGGGACTATGCTGCTATCTTGTGGTGAGTATAAAAGCACCTCTGCTTGTCAAACTGGACAACTCGTGAACTTTTTATTTTCAAAAGATTCAAGCACCACACTGTGAATCATGGTCAACTTGAACCTTTGTCACACAGCCATGGGGTCTCTGGGGTCAAAAGAAGAATGAGTTATGTTTTGCTGTAAGTGTGCCACAGGAGCGTGAAAGAAAAAGAAGCAATGTATATTTTTATCACGTGGGGGCGCTGTGGTTTTGTTCTGTGGTCATCATCAAATCTTCAGCGTCAAGAACTCTTTGACTTTGCATGAGCATCTTTAGAAGTTTGGCCAAATCCTCCCTTGTTCACCTGCTGGTGGTGCCAACTGATATGTAAAACATTTTTTTTTAATTGTCATTGTTTATTTTAAACGTGCAAAAAGTTCACAGCAAAAAAGACGCGCGAGCTGCTTCATGCAAAAAAAAAATCTTCATATTTATCTTCTGCAGGTCTGGGTTGGAGCTGATCAGCATGCTTTTCTTCTAACATTATTTTATTTCATTTTTATTTTTTATTATTATTATTATTATTACAAACTGCCTGCAAACAGCTGGAAAAGACAGACCTGGACAAATAGATGTCGTGGGGAGTAGTCATTCGTGCAGCCCTTACCCATTGGTTGCCTCAGACACAGCAGCGCTCACGCTCACATAAATGCGCTCCCACCGCCACCCGTGGCAGATAATCACAGGCCACTGCGTGGGGGACACAACTTCCGCTCGGTTCGCGCGGGGGATGCGTTTTGATTCACAAAAAGCTCCGACAGATCAGAGTCGTTGGTGATTTTTGCGCACACGGGTTTCCAGTCTGCTCTGCTCCAAGATGACGGGGGTTTTTGAGAACTTAAATACAGATATGCATTCGAACCAGATTACCTCAAACAGTTACCACAGCTTGCACAAGTCGCAGGAGTCCCCGACCCTGCCCGTGTCCACGGCCACGGACAGCAGCTTTTACAACAGCCAGCAGCCGGGCCACTGCGCCGGCTCTCCGTTTGGCCAGCTCGGTTCTTACCAGTACCACGGCAGCGCCGCGAGCTCTGTGCCATACAACGCAAAGTCCTACGACCTGGGGTTCAACTCTTCTTATGGCGCATACAGCTCGTACGGGTCCAACTCATCCCCGACTCCAGCCGACACAGGTAAGGTTTTGTGCCAAATTTGGAACCCATATAATTTTACGCATTTATTTGAGCTCAAACCCGTTGTGTAGAATTAATAACTCCTTGCACAATTTTACAATATTTGATACGTTATTCCCAGACCAGAAATTAGATTTAACGCACGCATTTCCT
>JARVGQ010000309.1:19617796-19628240 GCA_031762355.1 Hypsolebias martinsi
ATTTAATTTTAACCCAGGTGTCGTCAACATACCTGAACCAATGACTTGGTGGTGTCCCTGAAAAGGACGTCAAGGCTGTCTTTTCTACCTCCTCCATGTCCTGATGACCAGACTTAACTTTTTTTAAATGTTTCTACCTGGATTATTGAGCATACATCAGGATGTAAACTATATTAATGATCTGGACCCTTCCTCTCTGTTGTCGTCCTAGATACTGCTGCCATGTTGTTTATCTGACTTGTACAGGCTGTCACTCCTTTACTTAATGTAGCTTAAAACATGGAATGGATTTGAAAATTTAACAGAGGTAAATTTTAAATAAATAGTTCATCCAACATCTCTCTCTTCAACGTCCTCCTGCACCACACCTGGGCCAAGGCTTGTTCAGAACCAGTCTGCCTCTGGTGGGAGGACAGCTTGTCCTTGCAAGAAAAATAAAAACTTGGTTGTTGTGTAACTGAAATAAACACAATCAAACATTATTAAGAACATTGATTTACCTGCTGTAAATGGGCTACTGTTTATCGCTGGAGTAGAAAGCACAACACCTCATCGGTTCTAATCCGCTCAGCGACTGGTGTGGAGCTGTTAGACAAAGTGGTCCCGCTTGGCATATAATCTGTCGACTTGTGTCCAAAATCCAGCTTTAACTTGTTGTTAAGTTGTTGTTAGCTGGGCTTTCAGCCCAGAGGAAAGTCTTTACAGAGAGCAGTCCGAGGCAGCACACATGCGAATCAGGTTAATGACCCGGCATGGCAACTACAGCAAATTTGGGGGGGGTGTTCTGCAGATGCATGTACAACAGCACGACGGCTAAATGGTTAGCACTGTTGTCTCACAGCAAGAAGGTCCTGGGTTCAATCCCCGGCTGGACCTGGGTTCTTTCTGTGTGGAGTTTGTATGTTCTTCTTGTGCTTGTGTGGGTTTTTATCCAGGTACTCCAGTTTCCTCCCACAGACCAAAAACATGCATGCTAGTCTGCCTTCAGGCCCAGACCTCCCTTGCAAAGAGATCTCTGATCTCAACGGGATTTGCCTGGTTAAATAAAGGTCAATAAATAAATAAATAAATGTAAGCACAAAATCCGTCCGTGTCAACGTGGATGTTTCCCTCGAATCAACATCCAAAAAAACCTACATTTGCCTATGCCGTGTCCGTGTAAATAGGGCCCAAGGTATTGTCAGTGTGGACAAGAAGTTTAGTTTGAGTCTCATTTGGTCACAGCACTTTCTTCCACATATTTCGGGAGTCATTAATATGCATTGTTCAATCAAAATGTTTCCCCATTAATTTTCCTGTCCACTCTTCCATGAAGCCCAGCTCTGTGCAGCTCATAGTGATCTTATGGACAGATCTTTGCATTTCTTCAGAAGCACTGCTCAGTTCCTTCAAGGTTATCTTTGACATCCTGGATGTTTCTCTGATTTATGACCTCCTTACCCACTCTGTGAGTTTTGGTGGATGGCATCACCATTTCCTAATAACAGGTTTAATGATTTCCCTGAAGTTAATTGGTCTTCATGCTCTCTCCTGCTTGGTGGTAGCTCTTACTACTTAATGTTGCACCAGTGTTGATTCTGGGGGCTACCCGAACTGGGGATCATTTGTGAGCTTTCGACACTCAGACAGGTTCCCCTTATTGTACTTATTTTTTCCCATTTAACTTCATTATTCTGAAGTATTTTGTCAAGGCCCTTTATTTATAATCAAATTAAAACCTAATTTAAATTCCAGTTTTTAAGACATTAAAATACAAAAAATACCAAGGCAGTGAATATTTTCGTAGCCGACTATATTCATGTGGACTCTTTGAGAATCAAACAGTAGTTCTGTTGGACTGAAGCGTCATCACAGCCTGAACTTTGTGTCCTTCTCATCTTTTCTCAGGTGTTCATGTCTGTGGATGAGCCAGAGGCAGGGAGTCAAGAGACCCCCAGCAGAGAGGACAGCACTCCCACCATGACCACCCTGGTCCCTCCTGCTGCTTTGCCCCCTGAGGAGCGCCTTTTGGTAGAGTTTGAGTCCCCTGATTCAGGTCTCCCTTCCTCCCGAAACTACTCGGTGACCTCTGCTCACTCTCAGATCTTGTCCAGCATCGACGACGGTCAGAGCACAGAGGAAGAAGGAGGAGGGGGGAGGGAGGAGGGCAGGACTCCAGTGGGGGACCGTCAGTACTCCTTCATTGAGGGCAGGTTGTGCAGTCAGCTGGACAAACTGGTGACAGGCGGAGCTGCTGCTGATGGGATGTCAGCTTCCCTCTCTTCCTACACAGTGCGTACCTTTCATAGATATGTCTGCTTAATCAGACAGAGCATCAAGTGATGAAAACAAACACCAGTGGACGCTATTCACTGCAGTGAAATCCAATAGAAAAAAGTTATCTTGAACTATATCAAATTTTGCTGTTTGAAAGAGTTCATTCCAGTAATTTTCCACAAATATGCAGCTCTAAAATGAGGGTCAACATTTAATGCAAACAAAAACATAGTAATGGGATTAATCTGAGTGAAGACGTCACAGTTGCATAGTCGTTAGAGGTGCCACCTTTCAGCAAGAAGATCACCGCATCAAATCCTTGCCGAGGGCCAGTCTGGGTGGAGTTTGCATGTTCTTTTCGTGCATGCATGGGTTTTCTCCAGGTACTCCGGTTTCTTCCCACAGACCAAAAACATGCGTTAGGCTGCCTTCAGGCCCAGGCCTCTCTTGCAAAAGAGATCTGTGATCTCAATGGAATTTGCCTGGTTAAATAAAGGTTAATAAATAAGTTTGAAGGCAACAGACTAATAAGTGATTTAAAGATGAAAATGCACCAATGTGAGAGTCTGTGTGAAGTTAATTATGACCAACTGACCAATGAATACAGAGTGCATAGATACAGCCATTGTCAAAAACCAGTGGTGGAGAAAGTACTCAAACACTGTACTTAAGTAAAAGTACAAATAAACAGACAAAAATGTACTCTAGTAAAAGTAGAAGTACCATATTAATGTTTTTACTTAAGTAAAAGTAAATAAGTACTTGCTTTTAAAAATATTTAAAGTATTAAAGTAAAAGTATTTGCTGAATGTATTACCTAATACAATGGTCTACAGTACCATTAAGTGTGTGTACTGTATGGATATTTTCTGTAATACATTGATAGTGTTGAGTCATTTTAATGAATAATGCTGCAGATAATACATGTTTTTGTTGTGTGACACCGTTCACACTTGGACTTGTGATTCTGTGTGTCATTATTTCAGGGATGACATGCAGAGTTAAATGTCATTAATCAAAATAAGAATAATAAGGAATGATTATACCTTTGATTGAAAGTTTTTATTTAACACAAAGCAAAACCAGTGTGTCATTTTAACTGCAGTAAACACATTTCAGTAAAAGTTGTTTGACAGAAAAAAGGAGCATTAGACCTAACAAAGGAATAGACACTGATCATTTCAACTCTAGTTTGTCATCAACTCTTGTTAAAATACTGTCTAGTCAACAATGGGTCAATAGTGAAAAATAATTTAACATCCTGACACCATTTTCAAAACTTGGACCTGAGTGTGGAGTCATTTGGAGACATCTCTTGTCTCCTGTCCTAACATGAACTCACACATTTTAATATTGCAGCAATAATTTCTTGTTCAAGTTCAGAAGAAGTTGGTTTTCAAAATTTTTTGAGTCCAGTCTAGATCTTTTGGGAGAGAGAATCTGTCCTGTGGTACTGAACAGTCTTTCAATAATATTTCAATAGTATTTCAATAGTCTTTCAATAAGGCCACGGGTGGCACATATCTTCTGAATCTCCGTGGTGGAATCCATTTTGGATGTGTTAATGGTGCTGTGGGTGCTCCGAACTCAATGACGTTTATACTAGAATATACGTCATTGGCTCAGCTCTTCTTGGGTGGGGGTCTAACATTACATGACCACTTTGCAGTGATTCAATGGACCACACCCCCCTCTCACCATTAGTTACTTTCAAACTAATGAACAACAACAAAAAAAAACATGAATTTAACTTGTAACACAACGCATTAGAGATGTAGTGTTGTAGAAAGTACAGATACTTAATGTAAAATGTAGTGGAGTCAAAGTCGAAAGTACCCACATTTAACTAAGTAAAGTACATATACATGATAAAAGTACATAAGTACGGTAACAAAGTACTTCCCACCACTGAGTCAGCTGCTTTTAAGACTGGAAATAACAGAATGTTTAGCTGCTAACCTCAGAAATATTTGTTCTCCCCTTAGCTCGAGTCTTCAGATCCTCACCGCAGTTTGGTGTAACTCTGCTGACCTACGAACTCTTACAAAGATTTTTCTACGTTGATTTTGGAGGACAGTAAGTACTTCAGCTGTATAAATAAAAAAACAAACCTCTCCTTGCGTCACGTAAAACTCTCAACTCTTTCCTCAGCCGACCTGCTGGTTCTGAGCCCGTTCCCAAACCCGCGGTGAAGGACTACCCGTCTGTGACCGCCGACCACGTGGGCGGTTACCGTCTGGCTGCTGCAACCTTTGCTGGCGTGGAGAGGAAGTTTGGCTTGCACTTGCCCGATTTCAAATCAGCAGAATCCACAACTGCACCTCAGGCCTCGTAAACGAGTCGACCTCGAGGGCTGCATGTTCCTCCAGTCCACGTTTCAATTTCATGCATTTGACTGGTTTGCCTTTAAATGCTGCATGGGTATAGCTTTTATCATCTTTGCAGTGCTTGCACACTTTTACCTTACGTACTGTTCTTCTCAACAGAGGGACGTTATGGCTCAGCAAATGATTGTTACCGCTTCGTTTCTGGTGTGACAGCTTTGGTGCACGTGCCAGCTACCTTTTAAGAATCACAGATGTACAGATATTTTCAAAATATTTATTTTGAAATTATAACCAGGGACACTGGGGAATAATTTAAGTGTATTTATTGTATTTTACTGAAATAAATCATTCAAAGTGTTTCTACTTTGAAAAGTACATTCCCAGTTTGGACACAGAGCAGTACACGAGCGTCCTCTAGAAATCAACTCCAGCTCCTCTGATTATTATAAAACAAATACAAACTCTGGACATTTCATCGTTCTACAAACGAGTGAGCATTATCAAGTCGACAGGAGCGGAGATGACAACTTCAGCTACAGCTATGAGATGGTTACAATCCTGGATGTTTATGGGTGTGACTGTTTTATGAAAAACATAACAGGAAATAGAAAATGGCTACAATATGACTGACTTTTAAGTTTGTGCAGTGATGCACGTATTTGGCTTGAAAAAACAAAACATTAAGGCTGTCATGCTGTAAATATGGAAGAGTAACGTTAAGGCATCTGGTTGAATAGAAAAGAAAACCTTTTTTTTTGTAAATATGGCTTAATGTTAGTGTCCGAGGTTGGTAGCCCTGATGTCTGAGGAAGACTGGTGATGTTCCAGCTAACTGACAAGGCAGGTGTCTTAAGAAGAATGTTGGACATCAGAAGTCTACACTTCTTTCTGATACGATTTCTTTCAGTCATGTTAATACATCTCTCCCTTCCATCAATGCAGAACGGACATCGAACTGGTCCCTCAAACGTTGCGTCCAGCGGCGCTGAGCTCATGCGGCCAGACGCTGTGCCGCCAGCTCCTCCGCGTCGTCCCTGTTCTCGTTGATCTCCGTCAGCGTGCGAACAAAGCGAGTCCACTCGTCGCTTCGTGGAACGGCAGTTTGCTGTGAAGGAGGGGGCGCGACAGAAGCGTGACTCAATTTGCACGTAACAGACGAGGTTCGTTCATTCATATCGATAATGGCTAAATAACAGACTCAAACTGCTCAGAATGGTTATTTAAATCTTTGAGGTGCTCTTTTAAATAATCTCATTAGGGTGAAGTGGCCATGCTGAGTAATTAATCGCTCGTGTCTGCAGCAAAGCGCGCACAAGTAATTACATGAAACTGCATTAGCTGTGATGTTTGCTTACCTCTCCAACATCATACACAAGAACTTGCCCGTCAGAGTCCCCCACTGCGATTTCTCTGCCAGAATGAGCCCATCTGACCCTGTTGAGGGCTGGGTTACCCTCTACTGTGACGCTGGCGGTGGGCACCTGAAACAAAATAAAACAAAGCGTACAAAAACAAAGAGACATGTAAACTGCAATGTGTAGGAGCACAACGCCGTGAGTTCTGAGTACCTCCGTGTCGTTGTTCAGGTTCCACAGGTCGAGGTGACCGACTCCGTCCACACATGCAAACAGAGCTGGGTGGGTGGGAGACCACATGACGTCATACACGTAATCAGAGCTGTCTTCAAACGAGTACAGCGGCTTATTGTTCTGCAGGAGAGGAGAGAGACGGCAGCGCTGATTTATTCAAATGAATGCGGCTTCTCTAGGTTGCTACTCCGTGATGTTTGCTGTAATGTTTTATTAGACTGAAACAGAAAGACGTGCGTGCATGATTATAAAGCAACCCGGGAGGTTTTAGAGCCTGCATTAGTTTAACTGAGTTTTCAAATGTTCATTCCAAATATAAAAATATTTAAATACTATTTTTTTTTAAACTCACCAATCAGAAAGTTACATTTAATTAAAAAAATGCTTTAAATGAGATACCTGCAAAATCATAAATTAATTCATTCAACCTTTAATCAGGCAGATTAATCTCATTGAGCCTCGAGGACTCATTTACAAGAGAGACCTGGCTACAAACAAAGAATATATCAAGTATCACATATCAAGTTCATTCATTTACTGGTAAAAAAAAAAATAAATAAAATAAAAAATCAAAGATAATAAAATCTGAGAAGAGAACAGTTCACAGACGCTTTCATATTGGGGTCATTCATACATTCACCGTATGAACAAGTATTTGACCACACAAGAAAACCATTACACCAACAAGGACAGTGTGGAGCTGGTGCACCCTCAGCTCCACACACCTATAACAGCTTCTCTTCAAGATTTCTTGAGGTGGTGGGAAGGCTGCTCCCCACAGTCTTCTGTCTGCAGAGCCATCCTCTCAGCAGTGCAGCTGCCGTGCCACACGGTGACGCAGGTGCAGAGAACGCTCTCCAACACACAGCGACAGAAGCTCATCAGGACAGAGCTCCCAAGTCCAGCTCTCTGCAGCTTCTTAGGAAGTAGAGACGCTGGTGGGCCTTCTTGACCAGACAGGAAGTGTTGGCTCTCCAGGTGAGGTCACTGGATTAGTCACTTAAGTCAAATGACTAATACAAAGTATTGTGTACACAATTTCGTTCCACCACATGCACCACATGTGGTGTGAACGACAAATAAAGAACCTTGAATCCTTGGATGTATTCAGGGACCTCACTGGAGGTCACTTCTTGGAGGGCTTTTCGTACAATTTCCATTTGTGAGAATTTGTACCCATTTTATTTTGTAGAGGATCTAAGACATCAGACATGTTGGATGAGAAGGTCCAGCTTGCAATGTTTGCTCCAGTTTGTCCTAAAGGTGCTCGATGGGCATCTCATCTCAAACCAGGTTTTTGTAGGCTTTGCTTTGTGCAGTCACATGGAGGAAAAAAAAAAAAAGAGCATAAAAATGCCCCCTAATTCCTGAAATAGTTAAAGTGCCCATCACTGGAGATCAGGGTTGTCCAAAGTACCCTGACTGCAACAATTAACAAGCATAGCCAAATCTTTACACACACACACACTAGTAGTTAAGATGGATACCTTGGTGCTCCACAGCTTGACCGTCCAGTCGAATGAAGAGGTAACAAACAGGTGGGAGAAGTCCAGAGGCCCTGCAGCTGTGTGGCAGTGGATTCCTGTGATGGGGCCATGGTGACCCTCAAACATCTCATTGATCCCCGCTTTGCTGTAGAGCACACAAATCCAGATGAGGGTGGGCCAAAAACACACTGACAACATCAACTGAGAGCGATAGTTCAATCTGTAAATGCAACAGATGGGAAAATCTGACCCTCAGTTGAAACATTTAAACATGCAGAAACGTTCAAAACATGCAACGCTAAAAGGTTACCAGTTAGCGCTGCTGCTTGTGACTGTTTAGGCATGTCATTAAGCATGAAAGAAAGCAACAGGCGCAGATGGACCTCTCCTGGACATGTTCACAGTAATCATTTACTTATATCATGTAATTACCAGCAGGGAGGCAAAAAGTGCTTGTGTCCCTTCAACCACATGTTGCAGGGCTGTTATCCAACTGAGACTCTGATAATTAATGTAGAGGGGTAAATACTCAGCATGAGTGATGCTTATGCATTATTAACTGCGATGAGAGTATCACACCATTGTAAATGAGGTGGAAAATTATTCCCCCAATTACAGAGGTGATTCCGTTGTGCAAAAACCCTAGCAGCTATGCCCTCTCTGTGGACTCTGCGTTTACTACATGTTACCCAATGGCAGCTGCGATTTAAGCCACATTTCTCTGCTGAGGATCTTCCATGAGAGAAGCGCCGGCCTCTCAAATGAGGATGCTGTGGGATGAACTGCAGTTTTAATACTCCTTGGGATAACGTACTGTAAACTAACTGTCTCACCCTGAGAAACATAATGAGCTGAAGGGGAGAAATAGGAACAGGGGAAAAAATGATTTGTTTCCCCTGCCTGTGTGCTCTGTTTATATTGAACGACCTTTACAAACACAACTGACGAGCAGAAAAGAAAAACAGGATGACTGGGCAGGGGTAAAACCTCAAACAGCAGGAGATCAAGTGCTGGGTTTGAGTTGCACTGGGAAGTGAGTGGGCTTTATTTATTTGACACTCAGTCCTAGGTGGGTCTAACAAGTTGTCTCAGTTTCCTGCTGGCGTTTGAGAGGGGACGCTGGGGGCTGTGGGTCGCCAACGGACGCACCTTCCATGACGACACGACATGTAGACGGAGCCGTCCTCGCTTCCCACCACAAAGTTGTTGACGTCTCCGAGAGGGAAAGACATGGAGGTGACGGCTACGGCTTTGGACTGCTTGAACACGAGCTCCATGCTGTCCTGCGGCAGGGAGGGAACATGAAATAACATCCGTAACAAGCTCCCGATTCAGGCTTTATGCTAACACGTCCTGCCAAGCACAACCTATAAAAAAAAAAAATCACTTGACAGGTTTTTTTTTTTTGGTTTTTTTACACATAACCTAAGTTGAACTAGCATTAAAAAATGACTTTAGGCTTCTGGCAGCACAAGCGTAATGACACAGTGGCAAAAACAATTTCCTTCAGGTTGAAAAATGAGTTGCATAAGAAAATAAAACATGAATTTGAAAAAGTTTAGCCAAAATGACATTTAGGATGGATGTAAGGGACAGTGTGTGCTATGCATAATAACTATGTCCCCTCTTTTAGAATAGTATGTACTTTCATAGCAGCAGGTCAAGTTTATTCCTTTAATTCTTTGGAAATGTTACCTGTGGCTGTGACAGCATATCCAGACTCCAGGAGCATATCTTGCCATCCGTAGAGACGCTAATCAGGTTGTTGGCGTTCTGGGTACCGACTACATTTACACAATACACCGGGTGCTGCAAGGACAACAAAGGTGAAATAAATGTCTCTTGTGTTGAATATAAACCAGACGGAGCCCGCTGGTGCTCACAGTACCGTGTGTGCTGCTGCTGACAGCGGGGTCCTCTGTACCGGGGTCCTCTTGTTGCTCCTGTTGTCCCACAGAACAATCTGTCCAGAGTACGTGCCTCCAACGACAATGTTCGGGTGGAACTTCGCAAATGATGTTGACATAACGGCAGACTGTAAGAACGGACGAAGTGTAAGAAGACGACATCATATTTAATCACATTTTTGGGTTTGTGCCGTTTCGGTTGACAGAACAAAGACAAATATTTCAGTCTACTCCAAGCTTCTGTGCTTCTATGATAGCTATCAGTAAAACAAGCTGATTTTTGCTTTTGTGGTAGCACGCAACAGCATCCGTTGACTAAGTGTAAATACCTGAAACTGACGGGAAAACGTGGCTCATACGTCGTGGTTTGATAATTGTGTTACAAACTGATGGAAAAATGAAACGCCTGCTGGGAGCACGCCGAGACGAGGACTTGGTCATTTGTTTTTACTGTTCCAAACGAGCATTCCAGGGTACTGCTGATGATCTAAGCTGTACAGCTACAGCAGCCATCTCTGCACCAGTCTGCTACCAGAACATGTTCCTGTAGTGGCCCAGATTTTTTTCACGGAAACCTTTTTATTTATGAAATGCTCCCAGAAAAAGTTTTTGTGTGTGTGTGAGAAAGAAGCTGAGTCAATGTGGTTGTTTTTTTTCTATTTAGAAAATGCTTATTTTACCCAGAACTCAGAGCAAATTAGTCTTCCTTCTACAAACAAAACTACAAAGCGGATTCTAAAAAAGTTGGGACACTAAACAAATTACGAATAAAAACTGAATGCAATGATGTGGAGATGGCAAATGTCAATATTTTATTCGTAATAGAACATAGATGACTGATCAAAAGTTTAATCTGAGTAAATGTAACATTTTAAAGG
>JARVGQ010000309.1:19750479-19765996 GCA_031762355.1 Hypsolebias martinsi
ATGTTCAGCTGCTTGAACTGTTCCTTTTTGGGAAAAATTGTTTGAATTAGTTTAGTTTCACGTGCTTCTCTGCTCCACCTGCGTGTGTCCCAGGTGTGACAGATTAAATGCAGAGAACTAATTTTGCCATTGTGTGGGAACATACAATGATGACAACATGTAGCACCTTTAAGATGTGGTACAGACTTGTTTCAGCTTCTGGTTTCACTTTTAACACAGACAGATTGGTTGTAGCTGTTGCCCTTTTTTGTTTTAGTTTAGATGACTTCACTTTGAATTCTGGACTGTTTAAATTGTTCGCCAAATGGAAAAACTAGGTAGCAAAGATGGCATCCACTTGACCCACATGTGTGCAGCTTGATTAACAATCATTAAAGGCACACAGTAGAGATACATCTGTCCTGCAATGTTCATGTTAAAAAACTGGAAAAACTCAACATGTGGGACTTGATCTTAATTTGTGAGGACTAAAACATCTGCTCACCTGAGTGATTAGAGAGAGTAAAATGTTCTGCACTGCAAATTCCTGCTATGCTCTTAAGAGACATTTCAGGTCACATCTTTGACACGAGAACAAAAACAGTTATTTCATTTGAATGAACTGATTGATTGTTCATAATGGATGAAGAAAAAAAAAAACCTTTGTTTTCAGTAAACACAAGTTTTGACCAGCAGATGCAGAGACCAGTAGTTATTCAGCCATTTACTTCATTTAGATTTACAGAACCGATGTTGTATCACTTGGAATAAATAGCACAGTTCATTTGTTTGTTTGTTCGTTCGTTCAAATTCAGAAAAACTGGACACCAACTTAAAAATCTATTACAACTCACACATCTGATCAAAACACTCTCTTCTGAAAATAGTTAGTTTTTCCCAAAATAACTTAAATATAAGTTTTTCCAGTATAATAAACCAATTAATTTTCTCACTTATTCCCTTATAAAAATGGCTGAAATGACCCTTTCAGTCAGTTTAGGACCTTATTTTATGACATTATTTAGTTTTATTTCTACGTTTTGTTTTGTTTGTGGGATTGCTTTGGCCCACGGTTATGGAGTGGCCTTCCAATCCGAGGATCAAGGGTTTGATCCCCAGTTCTGCAGCATGCATAGTACCCCTGGGCAAGACACTGAACCACTCCACTGCCGCCAATATGCTTATCAGTGCATGAAGAACAACATAAAAGTGCTCCTATATACAAAGTAAAATATAAAGCAGGAAGCTCTGGGTAAATGTGAGAAATGTACTCCAATCTTTATACAATTACACAATCCCATGTCAACATGTGCAATCAAACATGTTGATATTTTCAAGATTTGTTAAAAATGGCACAAATTTTGAACAAAAGCTTAAGTTTAAAACTCTGGTGTGAGAAGCAGTGGGTGTGTTATTCTTTTTTTTATTTAAAAAAATGCTAGGACTTTGATAGTGAAAGCTATTTTTACGCTATTATTTGTGGTTTTGTCAATGAAAACTTTGCAACACAAGAACTACAACAATAATACAATCATCAGATAATCAGGATACAATTCAAGCACAAATTAAGCTTGTTCCATCCAGTTAAACTCCATTTATACATTGAAATCTCCACTGACCTAATCAATACTCTTGATTTTTAGACATTAGATAGATTCTAATCATTCTTTAAAACAATGTGCTCTGAATCTAAATATCTGATGGCAGTGACGGCTCACCATCATTCCTCGCCCCAGACTGAAAGATTCAAAATCAGAGCCACTTTAACAGGGGAGCAGCCATGTTTAATGCCTCATAGCATTTCATCTCGCGGTTTCGGTGTGAAACAGGACATTTCTTTATCACCTCTTTCTGCCTCTGTGTCTCTACCTTGACTAAAGCTGTATTTGCTCTTTCCATCTTAACACTACTTTGTACTCACTTTGAACAGACCTCATCACATCTCAATCCGGCACATCAAAGAGCGGGGTGCCCCCCTCCAATCTTTCCTCGGCTTTCTTGATGTTATTCAAACCAGCACAAGTTTACTTAAGTCACACTTTGTAAATGCCCCCCAAAAAGTTCCTGTCAGTTTTGAGATATTAGCTAACGTTCAGCGTTAATCTTATCTCCGTGCCTCAGAGGTTTGAACGGCCCGCTGCGTGAATCCTTGTTACCCATGAGTATTTGAGGATATTTGGAGAAATCTCATGTACTGAGGGGAAAAGTAAAAAAAAAAAAAAAAAAAAAGTATGTTTCTTCTAAAAATACCTTGATTTGTTGCATCAGTATCTCATTAAACCCTATGCTAGATACTATATATATATATATATATATATATATATATATATTTAAATGTTAAAAACCGCCTGCATGTTGCAAAATTGTCTTTCTAATAATGCACATTTGAATTTAAAAAAATCGTAACTGGAGAAAATGAAACCAACAAACTAGGTGCCGTGAAAGATATCATCTGTAAATTTATATGATGTGGGTTCATTATATTAACATTTACTTTTGAAAGAAAAAGAAAAACCTTTCAGTCGATCCACTTAACTTTTTAAACAAGTAGACATCCATGATCAGGCCAAGGTGAAACGTAGTCCTAAATATCGCTTGTGGTAAATAATTAAAAAATATAATTTACATGAGAACAAGCTAGTAATCATTTACTAATACTTTACAGTATTATATATGTACCATATAGTATACATTATTTTAGTAGTGTCGTGATACACCTCCTTCTTCAACTTTGTCTCTGAAAACCTTCAGAAAGGACAGAACACTGTTATCCCATTAATTTGAAACCAGGACACAAATTATCTCACCAAGAGACTATTTTTGTCCTAATTCATATAATCAAAAGAATAATCTTCTTTTATTGTATTATCATTATTATTGTCAATATTTTGATAATCAGAGGACTCTGTTTAATCCAAGGACAGGTCAACATGATCTTTTCAGTACTTTGTTTAAAAGTGTTAAGACAGCTAATCAGTTTAAATCATAAATCTGTCTTCTAATCCTTCACTTTCTTCTCTTTCATTTTACTCCTCCTACTTCCTGTAACCTCTAGGGGAGGGGCGAGTAACGGAAGTGAGTGTCACGATCTCGCCTGTCAGTGAGGCTTCCCTCAAAAGTCCTCACTTGCCTGGGACACGTCAGTGATGTGACAAGTGTTGAAGTGACAAGGAGTCAACATGAGAGATTCCTCTCGAACAGAGCTGTGAATGATGGGCCATGAGCTAACGGCCTCGTTCTCAGCTAGGATTTACGGCACGTCGCTGTAAATCCAACCGAGCTTAAAAGCGCCAAACTTTTTAATAAAAATTCCTTGTGAGGAATATTTTATTTTGAAAACCAACCGGAACTGCCGTTACTTCTGGTCGACAAGTCGAACACAGCGAGACGCCGTAAGGTAACGCACGAACCACCGGCTTGGACATAAATGGACCGACGGACCCTTTTACGTCCACGGCTGGTGCTTATTCGTTACCGGAATCGAGACTGATCGTCTTCAAAGGTAACGAGTTGCTGATACTTCCCGAGCGTACCTGAGTTTAGCCTGGAGTCGCAAAGGAGAGCTGTCATTCTGGTTGAACTAACTCAGTCATGACAAACTTCCCTCTTTCCTTCTATTTTCTTAATCTATCTTTGCCAGTAACATTAAGTTAAAGTGCCTTCAGATATAAGTTAATTAAGATCCATAACTTGATCTGTTGTCCTTTAAATACTCGTCAGCTTGCAAAATTGCGGACGCGTCATTTCATCTATTGATGTTAATTTTATAGGAAGTTGATTAGAAACCAATCAAAATGTACATTTTATGATGTTATTTTAATGATCTGTTAAATAAATAACCTCATTTCCTTGATGGGTCAAATATAATTAACGTCTCATGTCACTTATCTATCATTTGATCACAACGATGTCTTTAAATCTAAAATGAAGAGAATCCGTGAATAAATGAACAATTAATATTCTCGAGCTTGAACTAGACTCTTGAATAATTAATTGAGTGTGTAACAGGTAACCCTGCTTCACATCCTACATTCTGGTGACCCGCACGGTCGGTAATCCTACATACTGGTACTTTAGGTTTTGTTTTTGTTATGGATCACAGGTTTTATATTTAGGGTTTGACTCTGTCCTCTGGTTTCTTGGTTGCTCCAGTTAGCCTCTGCAGCTTTTTGTTTCAATAGTAAGCTTCTTAAAGCTGCATCAGTTAGGCTTGCCTTCTGTTCTCTCTCTACACACCTGGTCTTAATTAGCTGATCAGCACACCTGCCCTACATTTAGCCCTCAGCTTCCTCTGTACACAAACAAGATGGTTTTGTTGGCTGCTAGAGCCTCTGTCAGTCTGGTAGATTCTGGTTTTTGCTTTCTTGATGTACACACAACTTTCTGATGACTTACCATTGCAAGTTTCTTCCATCCATTAATTTATTTACCTAACCTTCTTTTCCAGGTCACGGGGAGCTGGTGCTTATCTCTAGAAGTTATTGTGCGAGAGGCAGGGAACACCCTGGACAGGTTGCAAGTCACGTTTCTTTCTTTATTATTATTTTTTATTCCTTTCAACTTTCTTGTTCAGAAACTGGGTCCTTATTGCTGCCACAGACTGTGACACGTAAGAATATATGATTGTAAATCCACGTCTCACAACATGTATAATATTGGTTTTGGCTAAACGTTACCGGTATTTGGAAAACTTTGATGTTAACCTGGCTCAGTGCACAGACTTAAGACACTACTTTCAGCAAGTAGAATATATTTGGTGACAAAGAGGCACTGCAAATAATCAAAACTATTATTTTCTAATAATTGTTACAGATTCTGGTTAAAACATATTCTTGTGTGCAGTTGTACTGTGGCAGATTTTGAGGAGCAGACATATCTACTTATCTTAGCAAGAATGAAAAATGAGCTTTAGCAGAGGTGAATGTCTTTGTGCCTTACAGGTTACCATGATGGAATGTAAGGCTGGCTAAAAAAACAGTAATTATACTTTAAAATAAATATAATTTGCTGCCTGATGTGAGTCATTCATTCACTGGAGAAAATTTCCCACCATCTCTTATTACATTACAGTAAACTAGAAGCTTCTCTGCATCTTCCATGCATCTTGTCTATAAAATCAACTGTAGCTCCCTCAGTATTTACTCAGTTTTTATTCACTTATGTCTGTCATCAACAGTAGAAATGAGACATGGCAGAATCTAATTTTTATTTTTTTAATTTGGTTGCTGTGGTCGAATGAACATACTGCAACTGCAAAAAATTAAAAAAATCTGGTGTTTGAGACATTAATAGCCTTTTTTGTGTTTCAGTCATTGTGTGTTTGTTAAGATAAGTATGAATCTGTACAGTCTGTTTAATTGTAAATATATCAGCTGGATATATATAGATGACACATATCTGGCTCACTGTGCAACATGAACAAATGTCATCAAATTGTGACCGATATTTTTTAGTTTGAGAATTTTATATTTATCTTAAGTAGGAATAGTGAGTTTTGATGAAAAGCGTGATTAAAACTGCAGTTAGTAACTCTGCATCAATATGTTAGACCTGTAAGATTTTTAACATCTGTTTCCTTGCAGTGTGGGCACATACGCAACTTGAGCATTTACCCAAAAGTAGATGTTACTTTTAAATCAGTACCACTTTACAATAAGGCTCCCCTTATAGATGCTAATAAAAATAAGTTATTAATTCCTCTGTAAACACTTTATAAATCATTAATAACTGCTTACTAATTAACTAAGGATGAGAAAAAGACAAAACTGAGCAGTTTCTTGCCAAATAGTAAGCCAAATCTGTTCACCTACATATTTCACCTAGAGTTGTAATATTAAACATTTCAAACTAAGTTGTTACCTTGTAAGAACAATAAGCATTTGTAAACCCTTTTTTTAAGGATATACTGTAATATTAGTTGTTGATACTTATAATGCAGAGATAAAGTACAATATTATATGCTTAAAGAAATAGGTTTACAAATGCATATTGTTCTTACAAATGCATATTGTTCTTACAAGGTAGTAACTTTGTCTGAAATGTTTAATGTAATAACTCTAGATGAAATATATAGGTGAACAGATTTGGCAAGAAACTGGTCAGATATGTCTCTTTCTTGTCCTTAATTAATGCATAATAACAATTATTAATGATTTATAAAGTGTTTATATAGAATAATTATTACCTTATCTACAAACTATAAGGGGAGCCTTATTGTAAAGTGGTACCTTTTTAAATCTAATTTCTAATCTATTTAGACCTAAGGCTGAGATAGAAAACATTTGCATTTTATATCACCATTACGTCATTCATAAACACAATTAGATGTGTGTACAGAAACATCTCAGCTACAGATCTGGTAAGAAGCTCAACCTCACAATTTATCCATGTTGACCTGCAGCGATTAGAGCGTGGAGCAGATCAGAGGACAGGTCAGGCCTCCCATCTATGCGCCTCCATTTGGGGAAATCACTGTTATTTGATCCGGGCCAGCCCTAGAGGAATGCTGCTCCTGCAGATATATTACAGACAGGGAGGCTGCCAAACTGGCCTCTGGCATGGGCGTACAGCTCGGACATTGGCAAGACGGGCATGGAAGGGGTCACACGTTGGATCGGATCAGGGGCTTGCTAAATGATGGTGGGTAGTGTCTGCTGTGAGAAATAACCATCAGCTGGGAATACAGAGGCAGAGCGTTTCATGCAATATTGATTCATCCCTATCAAAAAGAAAAGCCAAGCAGAGTTTGCTCCTCACAGTGAGAGACTTACAGATTCTACATGTTTGCTTCTTGAGATAAAAAAAAAAAAGGCTGAGATTATTTTTGTGATAGGTACGGCTTTCATTTTCAAAGAGCGGCAGATGAGCTGTGTTACATCTCTAAATACCACTTTGAAATCTCTTGAAAACTAGAATGTTTCTCAGAAACGACATAAAAGAGCAGCTAACAGGGATTTTATTTATTTATTTATTTTTGTGGAATAAATTAAAGAGATGTATCGATTCACTTCAGACATCACGTGCTGCCATCACCTGACGGCTCTCAGACCACCGACAACCATTTGGGCTTTGTTTATTCAGATGGAGAGAGCAGAGGCTCCAAAAGGAGCGGTTTATAAGGAAAAATCATCAGCAGAGAGGCCTTTGATGTCTAAATGAAGCATGTGCAACACAGACCCCTCGCTTTACCTCCCAACAGACTCTTCATGCCCCCCACACACAAACCCAGATGCATACAAACATGTGCACAAGCACACACAATTGCAGACATTTCTTCACTCCGATCTCTAAAGCTAAAGAGGATTTCCAGAACTGTTTGAGGAAGGATTTTGTCGTTTTGAACACAAGTCTCAAGCAGCAACTCATGTGCTTTAAATTAGAGGACAAAGTGATCAAATGTAGCAGATAATGCTGAAAGAGGGCACTTCCTGCATCTGTTTTCACTAACCCGAGCAGAGGATGTTGTTCCTTCCAAGCAATTTTTCACACTGAAATCAATCATCTACCTCCCCTCCTCCCCCCGCGACAGCGATTTTGTAACTTCGACTTCAGGTGAAATGTTTTTGTGTGGTAGAAAAAAAAATCTCTGAACTTTGTAGAAGTCGATCATTTGTCAGAGTTTTTAACACAAGCAATTTATATCTGCGACCCAGCAGAAGACGGGGAAAGTTCGTGGAGACAAGCATGACAAGAAAAACACTCTAAAGCCTATTTATGCAAATGAACGCTGCTCAGATTTAGCTTTCTTTTGAATGGTGAAAAAGGTGGGGATTTTATAAAATAAATGAAACTAGTAGTCCTTGAAGGGATGACTGTGTCCCACATGCCAAAGTTGTACACAAAGATCTCACAAGATAAGTTGGTACCGTATTTTTCGACCTATATGTAGCGTTTTTTTGCATAATTTACACGCCCTGCGGCTTATAGGCTGAAGCAACTTATTTATGGATTTTTTCCCCCCATATTTATAAAACTATTTTTGGCTGAGATATGACTGGTTTCATTCACTTTGACTGAATAAAAAATTGAACTGTACCATTTTCAGCTACTAGATGGGAGCAGAGTAGTAGTAGCAGTAAGGCATGCCATTGTATCATGTAATAGGTAAATGTGGCTATAATGACAAATTCCAAAAAGTTCAATATAAAAACAACTGGACTTTAGTGTTTTTGTCTTGAACTTTTTGAATTTACCATGTCCTGGATGACTTAGAATCTTCACCAGCTATTAATGACACAATCAGCTTGCCATAGTACTCCAACCTTCATTCTGCTTGCTGTTTGGAGCGAGTCAAACCAGACCTCCCCGGCGAAATGCAGCTACTTTGACCATTAAAGTGTATTTATTAAGTAAAAGTTCAACTGAGACACACCTTTGCTATAATTTTGAGCAAACAGTTGTTTTAGGTACTTTTCTTGTTAAATTTTGAAGAAACGAGCAGCGCGCCTCTTTATTTTTTCCTCCCTCTGCGCGCTCCCGGAGGCAGCAAATACAGCTGATTTGACCGTTAAAGTCCTTTTATTAAGCAAACGTTAGACCGAGACACACCATTACTATAATTTTGTGGAAACAAATAATTGTTTTTAGGTGTTTATCTTGTTAAAGTTTGAAGAAATGCAGAGGCTCGTCCCTCTGCGCATACCCGCCGCTTCCACGAATTGGGTTTTGGAATACAGATGATTTGACCGTCAAAGTGCATTTATTAAGCAAAAGATAGACTGAGACACACCTTTACTGTAATTGTGAGCAAACAAAAAAATTGTTTTTAAGTGTTAATCTCGTTAAATTCTTGTTAAAGTCCTCCTGTGCACGCTCCCGTGGACACCATTTGGCAGCTCATTGAGTTGTGGCACAACACCGGCACATATTTCCAGGTTGTCAGCGGTGACGCATAATAGATGCTACGTATATGGCAAAGTGACATATTTATGGATTGTATCACTTTTTTTAAGACATATTTGGACTGATGCGACTTCTAGGGCAGTGCAACGTGTACGGCAGAAAATACGGTAATCTGACAGTGTTGTGATGACTCTCAGCTACTACCACATTTTAGCTAAATATCTGTAAAAACAACAGAGGTCGTTATAATGTGTTTTGTTTGGAATAAAACTTTAGGTTCAAAAAAGGGACTTGTTCAACATTTGACAAATTAAAGTGAGCTCTTAGTGTCATTTTCCACCTTGATTTCATGTCTGTGGAGCTTACTCTGTTGGAGCTGTGATGATGAGTAGTTTGGAAGTACATCCTGTTAACTACTCCCACTGACATTAAGAGGATTACGTAGGTAGCGTCAGACAGAGGCAACTCCTTCCGTTGAGTTGAGTCTTTCCTATCCCTTCCAAATCTTCGCTGCCGCTACGTCAAGCCTCTAATTTGCCTAAAACTGAAGGCATCCGGAGGAGACTCGGCGATACGTGGAGACAGTTAGATGAATCAAAAGGCTGAGAGACAGAGAGAGGGTGGGAGAGCATTTGTCTACAGAACATGGAGAGGGTGGATCATTTGTCTGACAGATGCATGTTGATACAGTGATGCTGCTGGTTCAGTTGTGGTGGCGGGTGGTGGAGCAGCACCTGGTGGCTGCAAACCTTGTGGGAGGACACGTTAAACAGGCAAAGGAGGGAGCGAGAGGAAAAGAAAACAAGATGTACTGTGAGTGTGACCTCAGTGTGGGTAAAAGCTCTCCCTGCTGTAGCTGTAAAGCACAGAACGAGCTCGGAGCAGCAAACCAAATCAATTCTTATTGACTGAACCATGTTACGCACTGAGGGGACATAAATACACACATAAAGTCGACACCTCTTTAACTATCTTTCTCTTTGTCGTTTCATCCTGCCTAACAGCCAGGTTAACCACCTTCTAAGGCACAGGGGTAATTGGTGTCTGTGTTGTGGCTTCACTTTATCTCTCTCTCCCTTGACATGTGTGTTTACCACAACTCTAATCTTCAGAGAGCCTGTTAACATAAGTAGCTCAGCTTTCATAAATCATAAAGTCTGCTCTGACTGATCCTCTGCACCATCCTGTTTACCACGCTGAGGAGCATAAGCAGCACTCTGATCATATCTGCCACTTGCTAGCAAAAACACTTCCTTTCTTCACACATTTCTCTGACTAGCTTGCAAACATTAATATTCATGCTGGTGACAGGTGACGGAGGGTGGCGTCGTCTTGTTTGTGCAGCTTACACGACGACCTGGTGTATCTGTGACTTTTCTGTGACAAAACATGGTAAATGAAAGGTTGGTGTAAGTGCTTCAAAGTGAACGTTTAGGTCTTCTGAAGTGGAGTTTTGTAGAGAGGTTATGAACAATTAACATCTTACCTGTTTGTAGATAGCTCTTTGAACAGCCTCAGTTTGGAAAATAATAAGTTTTGATCAAAATGACAAGATAACGACTAGTCCGAGCAGGACTGGATTGCTTCCATCCTACAACGACTATGACCCTGTTTACACGAGAAAGATCTCTGGAATCTTGTATTTTTTATGCTTATTGTGGCAAATCAACATGATAAAACACATTTACATAGATATTGGTGTGTTCATTGAACCCCCTGTAATTTTCATGCCAGGCACGGTTGCCAAATAGTAAATGACTATTGTACTGGGGCTTTAAATTTACTGTATTTTCACCATGATTTCACATCTCTGCAGGGGGTTTCCTGCAAACCTCCATTCTGACATCTGGATTCAAAAAGCTTTGGATTCAGAGAAAACAAAGCCTGTTGTTGTTTGTACTAATGGCAGAGCCACAGCAGCAAACAAGAAATGTAAGTTTCACTCAAAAGTGGCGTCACGTAAACTGTTTGTAATTCATGCAAAGGATATTTTTAATAGACATAAACATTATCTGACCATTTTATATGGTTATTTCTAAACATCTGTATGGTTATTTGCAAGCACAAATAGCTGCAGCAACACTTTCTGTGCAGACTGGGGGCAGTTCCGGCACAAGTACTGTAACATTTCTGCTGAAATGTTAAGGTTCTTTAGTCAGATCTACGTTCCATTAAAACGAATAGTACTCCATACTTTAATCACACCTTATCGGGATTATTCTAGTTGTACACAGGCCTCGATCAATCATCACTAATGTGCATCTACAAGCTGTTCAAAAAGATACAACTCATCTTCTGATGGAGAAAAAGTGATCTCATCACACCTGGGCTGGCCTCCCTACACTTTTCTGTCCATTTCATGGTCCAGGTGAACAATTATAATTTGTTTTAACCATTTCAAAGGTTTGGCTCCACCTTATTGGTTGAACCTCTTTGACCATACCTTTCCAGACCCTAATTAGTTGGTACACTCCCAGATCCAAACTAAACCCCACAGGTGGCAGAGCTTTTTCAGTAGAGCCCTCCTTACAATCTGTGGAACAGTCTGCAATTTAAAAACTGCTTAGACCATCAGTCACTGTGAATCTGTTTAACACCCAATTATCTGAATCAGATTTTAATGTGTTCTCATTGCATTCAAGTTCATTTTTGTTGCTTTTTCATTACTACGGTTTATATTGTACCCATGAACTTTGATTTGATTTGAAATAACTATATAATGAAAAACTAACAGCAATAGATGTAAGAACATTTGCATGAACTGCTATAATCTCTTTGAGAATGGGGTTGTTTTAATACACAGCAATCCACTTTGGCTCATTTGGAAGAACCATTATCATCAAGTCAGTCATAAATCAACTTTTTTATTCCAGACTGAAGTTGTTCAAAGAGCTATTTACAGAAAGTAAGGCTTTTGGCTTTCTATTTGCCTAAAGAGTGAGAGCAGCTGATCGGCCTGGTGTCAGGTTTACAGAGAAACAAATCAATCCTGGTTTATTTAAACCTTGTAGAAATGATCCAGCGCCCGTCAGGTCATGCCCTTGTGTTTTAACATTATGGAAGCAGTGGGCAGAGTGTGTGCATGTGTCTGGAGGGGTGCAGTAATTTGATTTCCATGGCTAATTTTGTGTTTCTCTCCGCTGGTGTCCTGAAACACTACGGGTCGAGCTGCAGCCCGAGTAAACCGATGCGATCACCAGAGGCGACAGCAGGATGAGACACAGGAAGGAGCCTGGTTTCCAAACATCTGGCAGGGCAAGGCTTCTGACTCTCTCAACCTTATGATGAAAAAAGGGCCTCAGATCTGCAGGGATCAAAGTGTGCCCTGGGTGCCTGAACCACTGTGGCCTCCCTCAACATATTCAAATGGGGTTTCCTGAAGACACTACAAGCAGACCTCAGAACGTAAACGAGGTAGGGAAAGGGGCAGCGATGAATACATCTGTGTGCTCTTCACACAAAATATGAATTTGTGAAGCTTATTGTTGTCAGGAAATGTGAATATATTTGAACTGACCCTAAATGTTTCCCAGTGCTTAAGGCTAATTCAGTTTGTATAGAAACATTTTGGATAACTCAATAACAAAAGTAAATTGACCAGTGTTGGATACACAGCAAAACGTTTTCAAAATGACAGTAAAACAGAAATAATTCATTAGTTAAGAAGTTCCCAACCTGGTAATCAAAGCAAGATAAATGTGAGAGGATCACAGGTTCACCACAAAATTGCCTGTCCACCACACAGACTTTGTAACACAAGACTTTAAAATGTTTAATCTTCAAAGTCTGTTTTTTAAAGACTAGCCTCCAACGATCCATTTTACTTTCTTATTTACTCTTTCTAGAAAAAGACAAGTTGCTTTATAGGCAAAAATTATATAATTCTGAGATAAATTTACTTAAAAGATGGGGATTTATAATGTTTAGGATCAGAAAATAGGGAATGCAATCGAAAAACATTCTTTCTACACTTTTTCGTCTGTGAAGACATTTTTACTTTATGTTTTGAATAGTTTTTATTTTACAGTCTACAAGACAAGGCATCTCATAATGCAAAGCTGTCAAGAGTTTGAACAGTTGGGATTGAGTGCTTTAGGTGATAAAGTGACAAAACCAGCCATTAGGGACCAGAAGCCAGTGTATCTTGTGGTGGTAAAACACTTGTGCCAAAACTAACATGCAAATTAATCTAAGCAAAACCATACCGGAAAGGCTGAGACCCGAGTTAACAACAACCGCCATCAATGCTGTTGACAAACAGGGTGACGGCAGAAATTGTACTACTGTTCGTCGAAGACCACAAGGAGGGAAACGTGTCAGGAGACAGAGGGAGAAGTGGAAAGTCAAAAATGAAAGACAGAGGGTTGCAACTCTAAATGTGGGGATATTGACAGGCAATGACAGCTGGCTGACATGATGCAGAGAAGGAAGGTAGATGTTTTATATGCCCAAGAGATCAAGTGGAAGGACAGCAAGGCTCACAGCACTGGAGCAGGGTTTAAACTGTTTTACCATGGTAAATGGAGTAGGGATGATGCTGAAGGAAGAGTTAGCAAAGAATATAGTAGAGGTGAAAAGAGTGTCGATAGGGTGATGTGTCTGAAGGTAGAAGTAGGTCTAATGCTAAATGTTGTCAGTTGTTTTGCTCCACAGCTTGGATGTAATGTGGAGGAGAAAGAGAAAATTTGGAAGCATCTGGATGAAGTCATTGAGGACATTTCCAGGGAGGAGAGAGTGGTGATCGGAGAAGACCTGAATGGACGTGTCGGTGAAGGAAACAGAGGGTATGAGGAAGTGGTGGGTAGGTTTGGTGTCAAGGGAAAAAAAAAACAGGAAGGACAGATGGTGGTGGAGTTTACCAAGAGAATGGAAATGGCTGTAGTCAACATTTCCAAAAATGAAGGCACAGAAGTTGATATATAAGAGTGGAGGAAGGAGTACACAGGTAGACTACATTATGTGTAGAAGAGGAAACCTGAGGGAGATTGGAGACTGTAAGGTTGTGGCAGGGGAGAGTATTTCCAGACAGCATTGGTTAGTTGAGTGTAGAATGACTGTTGTTGTGAAGAAGCGAAAAAGAGTTAAATCGGAGTAGACCAAATGGTGGAAGCTGTTGAAAGAAGGATGTTGTGAGAAATTCAGAGAGGAGCTGTTAAAGGCTCTGGGTGGTTAAAAAAAAAAAAGCTTCCAAATGACTGGACTGCTACAGCAAAAGTAATTAGAGAGACAGGTAGGAAGGTACTTGGTGTGTCATCTGGACAGAGAATGGATGATAAGGAAACCTGGTGGTGGAATAGTGAAGTGCAGGAAGCTTGTCAAAGAAAGAGGTTAGCCCAAAAAAAAAAATGACAGTGAGAGGACTTAAGAGAGGAGACAGGAATATAAGGAGATGCAATGTAGAGCAAAGAGGAAGGTGACAAAGGCAAAGCAGAAAGTGTATGATGAGTTATATGGGAGGCTCGACACTAAAGAGGGCAAGAAGGATTATACCAATTGGTGAGGCAGAGGGATCAGGCTGGAAAGGATGTGCAGCAAGTTAAACTTGTTAAAGACAGGAAGGTAATGCTCTTAACAAGTGAGGAGTGTAATGGGAAGATGGAAGGAGTACTTTGAGTAGCTAATGAATAATGAAAATGAAAGAGAAATAAGAGTAGACGTCATAGAAACTGTGGACCAGGAAGTGGGAAAGATTAGTGAGGGTGAAGTCCAGAAAGCTCCGAAAAGAATGAAGATAAGGAAGTTAGTAGGACCTGATGACATACCATTGGAGGTTTGGAAATGTCTTGGAGATGTACCAGTGAGGTTTAATTGACTCAAATATTCAGTGGCATATTTGAGGGAGAGAAAATGCCCAAGGAACGGAGAAGAAGTGTAATGGTGCCCATTTTTAAGAACAAGGGGGATGTACAAAGTTGTAGCAACTACATGGGACTTAAGTTGATGAGTCAATGAAGATTTGGGAGAGAGTTGTGGAAGCTAGACTTAGACAACAGGTGCCTATTTGTGAGTAGCAGTATGGTTTCATGCCAAGAAAGAGCACCACAGATGCCATCTTTGCTTGGAGGACGCTGATGGAGAAGTACAGGGAAGGCCAGAAATAACTCCATTGTGTCTTTGTGGATTTAGAAAAAACATATGACAAGGTGCCAAGGGAGGATATGTGGTATTGTATGAGGAAATCTGGAGTGGTATGTTACACTGGTACAGGACATCTATGAGGACAGCAAGACAGTGGTATGTACTGTAGGAGCGACAGAAAGCTTCACTTGCTCTGGTGATGGACCGACTAACAGATGAGGTCAGGCAGGAATCCCCGTGGACTATGATGTTTGCAGGTGACATTGTGATCCGTGGTGAGAACAGGGAACAGGTGGAAGAGAATTTGGAGAGGGGGAGGTATGCACTTGAAAGAGGAGGAATGAAATCAGCGCGAATGAGACGGATTCCGGTGGAACAGAGAGGCTACAAGGAGCAGAGGTCATAAAGGTGCAGGACTTCAAGTACTTCAGGTCCACTGTCCAGGAAAATGGAGAGTGTAGTTTTCTTTCCCTTCTTCTTTCGGCTTCTCCCTTCATCAGGGGTTGCCACAGCGAACTAGTCACACAAAAACTTGGCAATTTTTTTTTTTTAATGCCGGATGCCCTTCCTGACCCAACCACAGACCACCGAGCAACCACAGCTCTCAGTGTGGAGCAGA
>JARVGQ010000309.1:19805205-19815523 GCA_031762355.1 Hypsolebias martinsi
GACTGAGGAAGTCTTTCGGACGAAAGACGAAACGTTTCTACAATTTTTTTTTGTTGCTTTGTTTTGTTTTGTTTTTTGAATGACCAGAGGACCAGACTTAGCTTCTTTAGATATTACCTTGTGAGTAACTGTCAGCTACTACCACATATTTTAGCTCAATAACTGTAAAATTGACAGAATTATAGCCCGTTTTTGTTTTCACTAATTAGCTGTGGTAACCGCTTTGAATTGGGGTTTAATATTTGGCACAAATCATTATAAATATCATGTAGGGCCAATAAAATCAAAACATCTGCATGTGTAGATGGAAAGATCAGAATTTGATTCAAATCCAGCAGAGAAAAACAGACTAACAGAACTCAGAACTTGACTTTCTATTTCTGTAAATGAAACATAACTGCGTATTTTAGCAAAGCTGAACAAGAGTGACCTGAAAGTAATTTTACAGTAACTGAAAGTAATTTTTCAATAGTAACGACAGAGCAATACACTTTAATGAAGGAGACTTGAACCTTGTGATGAAGATCATAAAGTTATAAGGAGAAAAAAAAAGTTTTGTTTTGTTTGAGTGATCCACTGCTGTCCAGCTTTATCTAAAGAACGGTGTCAAACTCACAAAAGGGTGCCAAAATTAAAAACCTTTTTCAAACTAAGGGCCAGTTTCAGAATCTACATTAACTCAAGTCAGACACCAAACATCTTTTCTTGGTCGCAGGTTCCTCAACAAGAGTTTGATTGGTGTCATTTGATGTTCTCTGTTGCACTTTTGACTTCATAATCAAAGATTACTGAACAAATTAATGTGGCAAAAGTATTTTTCGTTGAAAATAGCATCTTGGGGGGGCCAGAGAAGATGTCAACGAGGGCCACGTTTGGCCCCCGAGCCTCGACTTGGACACGTGATCTAAAGCTTGTATTGATTTTTGGAGTGTGGGAAAAAAATTAAAGCTTGAAAGTTTATACTTAAATATAACAAACAATTTTTGAAATTTAGAGTGAGGAAACTTAAGAAATGCTCTAAAGAAACCTACAGGAACACTGATATATGTATAATTATCAAGTCTTTTCAAAATGCAAAGTTTTTTGCACAGAGGAAACAAATCAAAAATAAGTGAAAAAACAACCTACAACTAGTCATTTTGACTTTTGATTATAAAATTCAAGCTCTTGAAAAGACTTCAAATCACTTTTAAACCTGAAAACAAGAGATCCTATAGATTACCAGCTGTATCTAAATAATCAATCATAAGAGTAAAAATATTCAAGCTTCAGGTTAGTAAAAGTTTCCTCCGCTGCGTTTGTTTTCATTTGATATTCTGAGAAGAACTGCAGCAGCACAGCGACATGCTGGATGTAACTCCTCATCCTCATGTCCCTTTAGAGGAGGACCTCTAGTGTCTCAGTCTCTCCTGCTTTGAAGTACCGGTAAATCACACTATTCCACCTACGGCAGCTACTTTTAACTTCTCGCGTCTTTCTTATTCTTATCAGCCGTCATTGTTTGCTGATCTGTGGCATGAGACTAAACCAGGCGAGCCCGGTTCTCGCCCTACAAGCTCCTAATCCCATTATCCACTTTCACTGTGGACAGGAATTTGGGATCAGGCTCAGGCACCAACTCTGCATGCTCTCGGGAGTAAACAGAGCTGGCAACGCATCAAGACTCTCAGTCAAGGGCAGCTTCAGCAAAACTCTTTTATAATGACGATTAAGCAGAGCAAAGTCAGTATTTCTCCAGTAAACGGGACACAGTTTGCTTTGTCGTTTACTGCTGTCGGAGTCTCTGAGTAAAGCAGATTTAACCTCAGGAAATCTCTCTTTATACGTGTGTATCTTCTCTTCTCACTGCCCGGATAAAATGTAAAAAAATGTACTGTAAAGGTCTCGTTTAAATACAAACAAATAAAAGAATATTTCATTATACCATTGGTTTAATTGGGCGGAGAACAAAGCGTGCAGCAGACTGGATGTGATGTATTAATCTAAGGTTAGTCAGCACAATCTCTTCTTGTGAATTAGTCACACTCCCCTTGCTTCTCTTTATCACAAACTGTAGTTTCGCCTGTCACTGTCTCATCTTCATGTCAGGCGTAAGAAGATGAGATGTTGCCCCCTGCTGGTTAGAAAGAAAACAGCACGCATTTGGTCATCCATTATCTTTGCGTGCTTCTTCTCAGCGCCCAAAAGAAGCAGCTCAGCTCACCATCGCAGTAAGTTGTTGTAGTTTTTCTGCAAAAGGCGAATTAAGGGTTTTAAAGTTCTTACCTGGTTTTGGTTTGGCAGCCGGCTTCTTGCTGCTCTCTGGTGAGCTCTGCTAACTGCTGCCGGAGGGCCGTGTCTTTGCCATGGGCCTGCTTGATGAACGGGTGCTCCAGTAGGTGGGTGACAGAGGGACGTGCCTCAAAATCTTTTATCAAGCACCTCACAAACAGAAGATATCAGTTTCAGCATCATCAGAAGACTGAAAAAACATCTAAACAGATCACACGCTTGATTTATTTGAAAATCACCGGATCATTGCAGCAGCCTAAAGGTTTGAGTGTTGCTCAGAGGAGAAGGGAACATCTAATGGTGTGAATGTTTTTGAAGCGTTCACACGGTTGTGATCGTTTTTCACATGTTTTCTGGTGGGAATCTCATCCCTCAGTTTTCAAAAACTTTCAACAAATCATGGTAAATGGACTGTACTTATATAGTGTCTTTCTATCTTATGGAGATACTCAAGCTCTTTACACTACAATCTGTGTCCTCATTTACCCATTCATACCCATTCATTGAATGTTTTTTTTTACCCATTCATACAGAACTCTACTAGATCTCTACACAGCTAATTGAACAAATCATTCTAAAAGAGACTAATCAGAGCTTTATCACATTCATACACTGATGGGACACACATCAGAGGCAACGAGGGGTTCAGTGTCTTGGCCAGGGACACGTCAGCATGTGACTGCTGGTGGATTCAGACCTCCAGCTCTTGCATCAGAGGACGGCTGCTCTAACCACTCAGCCCCAGCCGCCCATGATCATGAATCAAAACGTTCAGCTCTTTCAGAACAATCCTGACGTTTGGTATTGGTGCAACCTTAGCTTTTTGAAATATTTAGCCTTTTCTGCCACATTTTTCCCACAAAGGAAATGAAGTGAGCTCATTTTACATCTTTCAGATCTTTAGATCTACTGCTCCTTTCACATTTTTTATAGTTCAGCTTCTTTCAGCTTATGCAAATTTAAATGTTTTTCAGCTAATATCAGCTAATTTCAGCTGTTTTTCCAGCTGCTTTGTGCTCCTCTAACTACAACATTTGTGTGCTTCTTCTAACTTCTTTCTGCTAATTTCAGCTTATTATGCTCCTTTCAGCTTGTTTCTGCAAGTTTCAGCTGTTTCTGCTATTTCAGCTACTATTTAGCTGTTTTATGCTAATTTTTTGCTTTTTAAGCTAATTCCACATTTTTTTTGCACTCAATTCAACTTTTTTCAGCCTAATTCAGCAAAACTGTGCTTTGTCCTTCTGGTAGCTTAAGCTTCTTTTTACATTTTCAGCCATTTTTCAGCTTTTTTTAAATTTAGCTAATTTAGCTTTCTTCATTTTTGTGCTCATTTCTGGTTATTTAATTCAGCAAATGTGTTCTTTTTGCTTTCTATGTTAATTTAGGCTTGTTCTTCCATTTAAGCTACATTTCAGCATGTTTTTTAAGCTAATTTCAGCTGTTCTTCTGCAATAAGGATTCACACTGCATTTTATCTAGTTAATTTAAATTTTGGTCATCCACTCCGAGCATCACATGGTCATGAGTCCAACCAAGCAAACTCCTCGTCTTATCTGATGCGCAGTGTTTGTCAGCAGGACGTGTTCTCTGATTTCTAAAAATGGCCTAACATCCTAACTAAAGAACTCACTTGGCTTCCTTTCTTTCTTTTCCAAAACCTTTGAAATCAGGCGACTTGAAACTGCTGGCAATTCTTCTTTCAACAAATCACAACTCGCGCTGCTCATTTGCTTGTTCAGCTAAAGATTTACCGCATCTGAATGGTTTTTTTATTTGAACGTTACAACGCCAACAGGGAGAGGCGAGATAGGAGAGAAAAACATTTTAGCTTCCTTCACCTAATTGCAGCTGAAACTCTTTTTTTTATTATCAGTTTGTTGGGCCCTGAAAGTTAATTCCATGAATTCATTAGCATCAGAACATTAAGCAGAGGTTTCCTCTATTAGCAGGGCTGTGCTGCAGAGGTGCCAAACGGGAGGCCACTTTGTCTCTGAAGTCAGCTCTCTGGCTGCCCAAGTGCAGACGTCTGTGATGGATTTATTATCCAGAATCTCCCCCTCTCTCCTCCAACCAAGTTCCTCCTAAACACACACACACACACTCACACACACACACATGTGTGCGGGCCCCACAGCATTGAAAAGGCTTCACAAACAGCCGGTAAGGCTTGATAACATTGTCCAGCACCCACCACATTGGACTCTGGTGGGCTTTGTTTGAGGAGATTAATGCAGATATGATATCACACGATCCATTAACCCACATTGCAAAGATGCAATCCAATATTTATTCAACGAAAAACCCTGCAAAGCTGCTGCAAAACAAATGAAAATAAACTATATGTAGTTCTGAGCTATCAATATCTGAAATTACACACAAAAATCAAAATGAGCTCCAAAGGCAGATGTGCTGTTTAAAAATTATTATTATTATTATTTATTCCTCTATTAGTGCAAACATAAATGCTTGCCAAATAATTTCCCAAACAAATAGAATTTTATTTTCTCATTATAAGTCAGGAGCGCGCACCTCTCTGCTGGAGATATTAAGGTTATATATCCCGAGCAACCATTACAAGCCCCCCCACGCTTTATTAGCTTTGCACAGTGGAGCAAATGATAAGTTACCTGGGCTTTTAGATAGAAGGGATAACTCAGATGAATGCCGTTTGTTTCTCTACAGCAGATTTACACAGATGAAGGTCAATGGAACAGAAGACAAGAGGGCTGATCAAATCTACAATAAAATATTGGTTTCTTCTGTTTCCATGTCCGTTCCATCTATAAGTGCAAAGAAGCAATAATGTCCACTTAAGTTTCCTCAAAACAACGTCATTTTTAGATTTTATTTATTTTGATTATGTAACACGCTTATCAAGGGCCACTACAGACACTATTCTTTATCTGAAGGTCGACAATGCAGCATTATGAGCTCAACTTCAGCCCAGTTGTCAATACAAGATACAAAAATATTGGGGGGAAAAAACTGATTTATCACACAAATTAAATACCGTATTTTTTTGGACTACAAGGCGCACTTAAAATCCTTTAATTTTCTCAAAAATCGACAGTGAGCCTTACAGTCCAGTGCACTTCATGTACAAAAACAGACCCGTTAATTGATGTTGCGCCTTATAATCCAGTGGGCCTTGTAGTCCAAAAAATACGGTAAAGCACATATAACTTTGTTGCTAATATTTTCCTTACGTAGTAAGATCACATGTGAGTGGAAAATGTGCAGCTTTAAGCGCAGACTGAAATTTATGTTGTTTATATCTGTTTTTGTCCTGTGATTTGATTTGTCTGAGCATATATAGAGATTAGAATTATAGTAAGCAAATTAATTATATCCACAACATTTTTATTCTGAATTAGCTTAGCCCTTATATCATAGATTTATACTTATTTGATATTATCCACACATGTATATACATTGTGTTTCCATATGAAATACTTGTGAGCTGTTTTTTGTTATAATTTTTTTTATTTTGTTTGAATGCTTATACTGTACTGTGTTTATCCTTATGCAATAAACATTTTAATGTTTATTTTAAACATTTTAATGTTTATTTGACCTTAAGATTTTATAATAAATTTATTATTGTCGTTTTCCATCAGCATTTTTTTTTTTTAAAGAAAACAGTTATTTAAATACTTTTATTTGAAATGTACAACACATTAGTTTATGAAAAAAATCTGTGGATTAAAAAAAAGGCCAAAACAGTTTGTGTAAAGTAAGAATTTGACCTTAATTCTGCTTGGTGCCACCTCCATGATGGTCCAGGTTAAATGTTATTTTTCTAACTTCATCAGAGTCAGCTGTTCACATTGAAGTATTCATATTTTTGATATGTAACAACATATTTGATCAGTGTGTTTCTGTGCCTGTACCCTTGGACAGAACAAAGCACTTATTTTTAGTTTAGGCAGGCCATCTTTACACAACTAAAATCATCAGAATTCAGAATAACCAGCGGATTTTGAAACTGTTAAGTTTCTTAAATGGAAAAAGATGGTTTTAAACTTTTGATTAGGCCGAATGTGTTGTCCATCTCATTTATTCAAAATACATATTACAGTACAGTATATCAAATATAACAGCATTAAGACTTTATCCGAAGTCTGGATGTTTTTAATTTTCTCCAGAGCTTCATGTAGGTGACAGAAAGGGCTTTGACAACAGTGCGTTTTCAGTGAGAGTTTCTACAAAAACTTCAAGAGTTTCTGAAAAAGAGTTAAAAGATAGCTTACTGGCTGATGAAATGGTTGAAACTTCTGCACCACTGGTCTGGACTTCGTAACGTTGGCGGGGGGTTTCTGAAACAATATCACAACAAATACATGAGAACCATAACTAAAGCATTTAGATTATTACACAAAAGTTGCTGCGACTTGGAGGTTTTGACAAATGGCTGCTGGCAGGTGAAGTGTTGGGAGAGTTTCTGCTCAGAGGATGGGCTGGTCTGCATCCAGCCACAGAAGAAGTGACAAATGATAACTGCTCCTTTTAAGGGTCTGGCAGCGAGCATCTGCCATTGAGAGCCAAAAGTTACGGGATATAGTTATACCTCTGTCAGCAGCATTTACGGAGGCCGTATGTAACGAGGCTAACACATTTCAAGAGCGAACAATGACAAGAGGTAGGGCTGCAAGAGGAGCCAAGGCTGGACAAAGCTCGAGTACAGTCATCTTCACGAGGAGCTGTCGGCTCTGACAGCTGGAGGCTGAGACTTTTGTCACTGTCAGGTAAACAGTGGAACATCTCATCAGTCATTCATTACCAGTGGCGATGTTAGCCTAACTTAACTCAGCACCACTGAAAAATAAAGAAACCATGATATTCTGTAAGGAAACTCTGATCTCAACTTTAGATTCACCCAAAATATTGTATAAATTTGGAATAAACATGGAATAAATGATGAAATTCTTAAACAGGGCAGTAAAATCTACGATCATTTTTATTATTTTAACAAGTCGGATCCTCAAGGCCATCTGTCAATCAATCCAGCAGGCTTGTCAGCAACTAATCAATCAGCAATCTCAGTTTGTCCTGAAGTGACACGCCCCTTATCTGCAGGAGCTCCACCCCTTTCTCTTCCAACAACTTTGTCAGGGTTTTGCATTATGAACACTTTGCGGTCAGAGGGATGTTGTGAAAAACCATCAGAAAAAAAAAAGGTTAAATGTTGTCAGTGCAGAACATGTAATTCAGAAAATGTTACCCTGAGTGCTTAAAAGATGGAATACAGTTGATTAAATTTCCAAAACTAAACAGAGTCTGGAAAAACATAAAAGATGGATAAAGCCCTACAGCCGACCTCATGATCAGCTGAATACATAAACAGGAAGTACATGTTCATCTGTTACAAGGTAACCGCAAGTAAATGCTCCATTTTCTGTCATAATTACATTGTTAATTGTTAAATTAAAGGTTAATGCTTAAAGCTAGTTGTGCTTTGTTTTGTGTGTTTTAAATGTAGATATGTAACTTCTGTTTGCATAAGTTTAGGCTTTGTTTGTTATTATCAGTTACTTAACACTAAACTGATTGTGTATGAAGCGTTTATTAGGGTAATGTAAAGCGAAGCGCTGCGTCTGTAGCATCTTAGCTAGCATGTCTGTATTGCGCGCCGCTAGCTTAGCGCTACTTCTTGCTGTGCCATGATATTTACAATAGTTATTGAATCAAGTGTTTGCTAATGTAGATAAACATAGCTGTTTAATAACCTGTTAACTTACACCAGAATTCAGGAAATGGCATTTAATTTTTTCAAAACTTTTGTTCAAGCCAAGAGCCATTGTCAACAATGAGGGCTAAGAGCCCCTAAAGGTCAGATCCTAGAATCGCCCCTGTTCATTACTGTGGTCATTTCTCATGAAAGCCGTGAAGGAACTCATCAGCATAGGGGGGAAAGAAACAGATTTAAAAGGTTTTAGTTTTGACAAAAAAACTAAGGGGAAGATGCAGTACTTTGAAGAGCAACGGTACATATTACTTTTTTTTTAATACAAGAAGAGGATGTTGGAGTACAAAATCTGTCGTTTTCCACTGCGCTAAGTTAGACGAGTCTTTCATGAAAATTCAGACAGCCAATCCTTTCCAAAGTGCAGATCAAAGCGAGGAACTGACTGTCTCAATGCAACCTCTAATATGAGCCCGAAGACACGTTCTCGCCTTGATCTTGTACCATACAGCTTAAACATTACAAAGTCAGTAGAGCAGTGCACGGCTGATAACACTGTCAAATGCGCTCATTGTGCTCAGTAAATTCACTCAACACTTTTTAAAGAAATAAATATATTTCCAGTATTTGTGTGAGTGCCGGCTCATATTGTAAACACAAATGGCTTATTCAAATTTAGGTCTGCTCCTCGGAGTGGATTGAGGCAAAAATCAGAGAGGTGTCAACAGCTTGTGACAGCTGTAGCTAAACCAGGAAAAGAGCAAAAATCAGGCTATTGCAGTGTTTGAATATGATTTTTGATATGCATGATGAATAATTTTTCACTTCCCTTTTTAAAGTCACAAAGCAGTTCTTAAAAAAACAAGGACTTCTGCTGTTTAGAAAGTTGCTAAAAAGTTCAATTTTATATTCTGACCGAGTCTTTTAAATTTCACAATACAATTATCTACAGATCCCTTTTTATTAAGAAAATCTACCACTACAGTTTTAGATCTAAAAATACATAATGTTTCCTCACACATTGATGTAGCACCTCTTGAGCAGACTAGAAGTTATGGATGTAGAGACAGACATATGGAGAGTATGTCCTAATATTTTCACCTTTCGACAAAGTTGGATAGAATTCACAATGTTTGAATGTGATATTTAATAAGCATGATGTGTAATTTTTGTCACTTCACTTGTGAAATGTACAAAGCATAAAACTTTGCTTTATGTGAAAAAACTAACGTGAAATAACTAATGTCAGTGACCTAACTCCAAGGCTACAAAAGGACATGAGCCTTGAAATTACTCTTGAGATAATAAATCAAGCATTAAAAACATATCATAACATAAATATTTAACCTCTCATAAACTCTCAGGCTTGCGGTCAGTTAGGCTCCGCCTTCCTTCCTTCAACCTTTATTTATACAGGTTAGTCCCATTTAGCCTCAGTGACTCATTTACAAGAGAGAACTGTTTTTTTAACAAAGAGTGATGACAACAGAGGACAATCATGAAAGAAGGCAAACAAACCGAGAATAAATGAAAGAAAACGGCTTTAAAAACAGCTAGCTTATACAGTGATGTAGAATACTAAAACATTAACTTGTCTGCAAAGTATTGTGTACATGACCTCAGTAAAAGTACAGAGTATACTATGTACATGACCTTAGTAAAAGTATACAGTATACTATGTACATGACCTTAGTAAAGGTACACAGAATACTATGCACATGACCTCAGTAAAAGTACACAGCATACTATGTACATGACCTTATTAAAAGTACACAGTATACTATGTACATGACCTCAGTAAAAGTACACATTATACTATATACATGACCTCAGAAAAAGTGCACAGTATAGTGAGTACATGAACTCGGTAAAATTGCACAGTATAGTGAGTACATCATCTCAGTAAAATACACAGTATAGTGAGTACCTGACCTCAGTAAAAGTGCACAGTATAGTGAGTACATGACCTCAGTAAAAGTACACAATATAGAGAGTACATCAACTCTGTAAAAGTGCACAGTATTGTGTGTACATGACCTCAGAAAAAGTGCACAGTATAGTGAGTACATGACCTCAGTAAATGTACACAATATAGTGAGTACATGAACTCAGTAAAAGCACACAGTATAGTGAGTACATGTCCTCCGTAAAAGTACACAATACAGAGTACATGAACACTGTAAAAGTACACAATATAGAGAGTACATCAACTCCATAAAAGTGCACAGTACTGAGAGTAAATGGAGCTTACTTATATAGCGCTTTCCAGCCCCCTATGAGGGGCCCAAAAGCGCTTCACAGTACCAGCCATCCACCCATTCATACACACATTCATACACCGGTAGCGGTAGGCTGCCATGCAAG